>ATSW01101786.1:0-11265 GCA_000444245.1 Botryllus schlosseri | reverse complement strand
GTTTGAAATCGTGTTGGATATCAATATCTACTCACTATATAACATGAAATAATGACATGCAATGAAGTAATTATTCCAACAGGCCCACCCGAATATGTTTAATTAATAAATACGTGTCCTCAATTTTCCCGGACGACACCTCACTCAACTAATCCGGAAAATCTGATAATTCTGAGATTAAGAAATTTATAGCAATAGCCTATATATGCTATTACCAATATTATTGACGGATTCAGTCAAAATTTCCGAGCTTCGCGCGATAAGGTTATTCAAACTCTCTGCCTACACGAATTGGAATGAATGTGCTAACAAGTACTGGTTAGAACATCCAACGAACTGCGGGGTTTGGGGGTCGTACCCCCCAGAATTTGAGTTTATCGCCCTATTGGGGCCCAAGTTTTGGACGGGTGAGCAGAAAAAGTGCCTTTTCGGTCCTGATTTGCGGGATTGCCAGATATAGCTTGGTCAGGTGAGCAAGCAGCACGGCAATGTGCTTGGTTCGACTCTGAAACGCTTGTTCTCTCGATATTGTAGAAGAGAAAAATATTATTCGAGTTAGCGTGGTCGGTTAAATCAATGGCCTTCGGTTTGAAAGACTGCAAACAACTCTCGGCGGAAGCACGTTTATCAGGACAAGGCAATTTTACCTCGACTCAGCAGACTCACTGCCGTAAAATCGCATCGATGGCATCATGAACACAATTAATCACGATCCAAAACCTCAAAATGGCACTCTGTAGCACCATATACTTGCAGAAAACGGTTGGAGACTTGACGTTTTGGGTTGGTTTTAATTTTGGAAAGTCCACCGGTCCGCCAAATCTTTTTCGAAATTTTACCGGTCCGCGAGGTGAAAAAGGTTGAGAACCACTGATATAAATTATGTTTTCCCCAATTCTCTACTATTTGGTGATAATTACCCCAGTGTCGGCCGAAATGAATATATTATTATATTCTTTATTCACAGTAAAACTGGTAGATACACACATAATCCGGGGAGCAACCTGCCCCCAAAGGAAAATGGCGAGATTGGAGCAAATTTTTTAAAATTTCAGTAATACATTCAAATTGTTATTCCTATGCAATACACGGAGAAGTCAGATTACAGAATTGCAGCAGATGAAGAATTGGCAAGGGTTACAGAGCAGAGGTAGAGATGATTGAAGATGAACAATCGAAATTACAGAAATTATGCTGTGATTCACAAGTGTAATTTTAGTCCAGTGGTGCATTCAAGGCCTTCCGAAGAATGTGCACAGTGCCCAATAATGTGATCTTTTGGATCATGTCGAATCGAACGTTACCCGGAATTTGTTGGATATGTCTCATGAGTTTTTTGCTCACGACCCCCGTAGCGCCAATGACTATCGGTACAATGTTTATTTTGCATCGCCACATTTTCTCACATTCCATTTTGAGGTCTGCGTATTTGGAGTGTTTTTCTGATTCTTTTTACTGTAGGTTGTGATCAGCTGGGACAGCCAGTTCAATGAATAAGCATTCTCTTTTCTTTTTTAGTTTGACGATTATATCCGGGCGGTTGCTTCTGATTTCGCGGTCAGTTATAACTGGTACATCCCACAGAATTTTCACTTGTTCGTTTTCTGTCACTGGTGCTGGGCTGTAATCGTACTAATTTTTTGTCGAAGTGGTGATGTCAAAATGTTTGCATAATTCAAGATGAATGTAGTGACCAATCCTATTGTGTCTCCATGTGTATTCGGTAGCTGCAAGTGCACCACAGCCGGACATGAGATGTGCTACAGTTTCATTTTGGTTGTGGCACATTCTGCATTTGCCGTCCGTGTTTTGCTTCAGAATTCTTTTGCGATAGTATTTTGTAGGAAGCGATTGGTCTTGTGCTGCGAAAATGAATCCTTCGCTTGCCGGTTTCAGGCCAGAGCTGGATAGCCAGGTCCATGAAAGCTCGTCTACATGGGGCTGTGAAGTTAACTTCTTGTGCTGTCCATGAAGAGGCATCGACTCCCATATCGTTTCTCTCATTTTGAGCGTTGCATTTTTGTACTGGACTCGTGCTGCTTTTGCTATTGTTGTGGGTTTAGCAACAGTGTTTTCTGTAGTGTACAGGTTAGCTGTTTCCATGTTGACTTCTCTGACGTACTTGTCGTGACGATAGCTCAGAGATTTTGTTTTGCGCTGTTTGTCTTCCTGTGCAATGAGTTTGCAGTAAATGTTATCGCTGTTGTTGATGTACTGTGACAAGCCGATGATTTCTGTTTTGAAAGTTTGTTCAATTTCTTGTAGTCCTCGACCACCTTTTTTTCTGGGGATGTACAGTCTTTGTGTATCAGATTTTGGGTGATGCATGTGGTGCATTGTCATCAGTTTTCTCGTCTTTGTGTCCAATTTTTTAATTTCATCTTTGCGCCAGTTCACCACACCCAAACTATATCTCAAGACAGGCACTGCAAGACTGTTTACGGCATTGATTTTGTTTTTGGAATTGCGTTCAGTTTTGAGAATTGACTTGAGCCTGCTGATGTATTCTTTTTTTTAGATTTGATTTCATTGCAGCATGTTTGATGTTGTCGCTTTCACAGATCCCTTGATATTTATAGTGATCTTCGGCATTCAATTCTGTTATGGTTTCGTCCATTTTGAAGTTCATGTCGCCAGGGCTGGTGGCTCTTCCACGTCGTATGGTAAGTTTTGAGCATTTATCCAAGCCAAATTTCATTTTTATATCTTCCGAAAACTCATGAACAATTTTCATTTGGTTATTCAGGTCCGTATCGGATTTCGCATACAGTTTCAGATCATCCATGAACAAAAGGTGATGAATCTTTTGACCTTCAGAATTTGCTGCTTTTTTTATCACGTATCCTGTTTCATTTTTTCTCAGCAACTCACTGAGTGGAGCTAAGCTGAGGCAGAATAGAAGTGGTGAGAATGAGTCGCCTTGGAAGATACCATTGCATATCTGAATTGTACAGGTTTCTGTTTCACTTGGTCATGTTTGATCAACAGTTTTGTATGCCAATTTTTCATTGAATTTTCAATAAATCTGATGATGATCGGATTCATTTTGTACATACGCATTGTTTTCAGTATCCACGTGTGAGGGACTGAATCGAAAGCTTTTTTGTAATCTATCCATGCCATGCTGAGGTTAGTGTGTCTCCTCTTGCAGTTTTCAAGAATGGTTTTGTCAAGGAGCAGGTGGTCCTTACAGCCAAAGGCGCCTTCCTTGCATCCTTTCTGCTCAGGCGGTAGAAGATTTTCTAGGTGTTTGTAGCTTCGTTTTGCCAGGATTTTTGTCAGTGTTTTGTACATGTTTGTCAGGCATGTTATTGGCCTGTAGTTCTTGGGGTCGATGGTATTTTCATTTTTTGGAATAAGATAGGTGATCCCTTGTGTGAACCAGGCTGGGATCTCGTGCGAGCTGGTTGAGGATAAAAGCTCATTGTAGGTCACCGCTAGGTAATTATGTGTTGCAGTTAGTTTTTTTAGCCAAAAGTTTTTAATCTGGTCAGGACCAGCTGCTTTCCAGTTCAGTGAGATTTTTAGGGCCTCCTTGATTTCTTGTTTTGTGATTTCTGACCATTGTTGTTCTGGTGTTTCTAGATAATCAGTGTGGAGGTCTTGTATCCAATGTGCATTTGAGTTGTGCAATTTTTTGTTTTCCCATATTTTCTTCCAAAATGATTCCACATCTGCAGTGGCTGGTATTTTGCTGCTGGTGATTTTTTGATTTGACTTTTGTTTCATCATTCGAAAAAATTGTCCAGGTTTGCGAGCAAATAACAAATTTTGACGATATTGTGTTTCTCGNTTTTTATATCGTTTCAATCGTTGTGCTTTGGCGCATATTCTCATTTTTAATTCTTCTTGCAACATTGTCACTTTTTCTGTTGACTGCAGTTTGGTTTGGTGCTCCAGTTNTATTCTTTTTACTTTATTTTTTACTTTGCNGGAAACATTTCCTTTTTTTAGTTCTGCGAGTATCGCAACNTCACACCTTAGTTTTGCGATTTNGTTTTCAATTCTGCACGTTGCNAAGCTGGCGTANGNCTTCCCNTTTTNTTGTTGACAGNTCTTGNTATTNTGCAGTGCCTTTCTGAGATAACTGCNGCAGTNCTGTAAATNAGGTTGTTGATTGTTGTNANGNGACATTGTGGNCTTTCTCCTTGTTTNTCATTTAGANTTNCAGGTAGTATGGTTTCTGTNAAAATTTTGTTCGCTACTGCAATATCAGTTTTCAGTTTCTTTGTAATTTGTANGTCAGGTAACTGCACTCTGTCATTTACATTCAATGTGGATTTCATNCGGTCGATGATTTGATTTTTGATCTCCAATTCTAATTCCGTGTCTATGTCGCCATCGTTAGGTGTTGTTGATTCATTCGNGTGCCCGGTGGTATTTTGTAATTCTACTTCTGCGATGTTCGGGNCATCAAGTNATTGTTGTGGGTTNAGGTCATCTTGGCCGAATTGCAGTTCCATTGCCTCAGAGTTTTNTANGTTTNTGNTANACNTTTCTCCCTCGATTTCTGCGAGTTCTTGNTCNGATAATTTTTTATTTTTTATTACACAACGTNTCATTGTTGCCAGGGTNTTGGCAGTCATGGTTGGNGAGTNGTTCGTTCTCTCTTTCCATTTTTGAAAAGTTCCTTCGGTTACTCCTGCCGAGTTTTCAAATTTGGCTAAGAAGTAANATCTCATTATTTCTTTATACTCTTCTTTACTCCATCTGTGTCTCTTCTTTTTTTCTTTTGCAGCAGAGCTGTTTTGTGAGCCACAGTTCGGTGTTGCACAGGCGCCATGTTGAGAAATATCTTATCTTTGGTGTTCCTGTGTGGTCGGAGTTGACGAGTCCTCTTGGGTCATCCGCTTGGTCCCACGGCGGGTACGTCCAGGTGCGATATATCCAGATCGTTTCGGAGGCATCCACAGCAGTGATGCGTCAGTTCAGAAGTTAGGTTAATGTAAAGTAATTAATTAATTATTAACAGTGACGGCACAGACACCGCAGGGGCTCACCGAAATGCGAAGTCCCCAGTAGTCTATGTAAGATTGGGATGTGACGTTTAGTTTAGACGTTTAGTTTAGACGTTTAGTATTATTAATATTATTGTTATAAAATATTATGTTAAATTTATGTGCTCTCAAAGTCTCTTCGAATAGACTACTTGGCTGTACAAGTAGGCCTACAGACATTACTAATTAGACCTGATCTAAAGTAAAGTTAGGATCGAGACTACTCCATCAATAACTGTTAATTTAGAGATGTATAAAAATTGGGCTGCAAAAAGCTGTGGCAAGAATTAATTCTTGAAGTCGCAATCGTCGCACATGCAAAATGATCGAAGTAAGTTATGTTTATTTTACCGTTTCTTATGTCCCTAATTGTGCGTACCTTTGCATTTAGGTGGTCGCGTTGAGAATTCACCAGTGATCAGACATGTGGCTGAGTTATTTCCATCCAGATGGAACCCGTCACGACATTGATAGCGTACAATGTCACCGAGATAATACTGACTTTTCACCGGAGTTGTTTCACCGTCGTTGGATACACCCGGATATTCACATACGATTCCTACAACATAAGATCCTTACGTTTTGTTATTTATTACGGACAATGCCAAAATTTGCATACTTCGACAATTAGGAGCATCCGCGGAGAATGTGTTGTTGTTTTGGCAAGTCGCCGAATCGGATCCAAATCTCCTATAGCCGGCGTCGCATAGGAATTTGATGGTGTCGCCAATATCGTAGAGCAGTCGCCTTGGAAATACGCTTCCGTTGTCTAGTTCTAACGGATATTTGCACTGCCGTCCTGTATGAAAATATTTATAACGTCAGACTATAAAATCCATTGAATTGCATTCACGGTAACGCGTTTGTCCAATAATTGCATTTAGAAGATTCGAGATTCTATAACAATATCTAAAAGCGGACAAATCAAATAAAAGGCAGAGATTGCTTTTGAAACGACTTTAACAGCACACATTCTCGCAATCAAAAGATATAGGTCTACGCAAATTAAATTTTGTATGGAGAGTGTTAGTCTAATCTACCAACCAATGGTAATGCTTACGCACGTGAGGAATTCATCGCTCGAAAATAGATCTAGTTTCCATGATACAGGATATTCGCGATTCGTATGATAATTTCAGTCGTAACAGTGATGATATCAGGAAACTGCATTATATAATTTACTGTAGCAAGTAAGTAGTTTTGCCTAAAACAATGTTCATCTAGAAGTGATGGCATAGAAAAAATGCAACCACTTGAGCAAGTAGTGCAAGTACTCCGAAGTTACTTGAGTACGTTGTTACTGGCCATCTCTGACGATATTCAGTCAAATTTGTGGAGTATGTGTTACAAGTTACTTTCATAGCTACAGAGAAGGGTTTGGTTTTGTACTTTTAAGCTACAACAAAGCTCAGCGTCGGTACCTGAGTAATGGATCATTTTAGATAAGTGTTTCGAAGTATTTCATAGAAGCGCAAAGTATAAGAGCGCTGAAAAGGTCAAGAAACACTGTTTTATAGGCACCATAGCAAAGAAGCGAGCAGATCTCAAACGATAAATAATTAAGGGTAATGTATATTACCAGTACTCGCCACAGGCGAAATTATGTCACTTATGGGTCAATACAGAAAGGAAGAATCAAAGCTGCATGTAGGAATGTAGGCGCTAAAGTTATTTAGGGGAGATGTGGTACCGATGGATCACTGGGACCGAAAATACTTTGAAAATTCTCTATGATAATTCCATGATTACACTCCTTGATCTTGTCTACAATTGCATGCTGGCAAAATCTTTCCTCACATACAAAAAAATTCGACGTGCGCGAGCTATGGGGTCTCTCACAGCTGATTTTTGTTTTGGGGGGTCTAAACTAAATTTAGATCGACATATACATTTTTCTTTGTAACCTTCAACACGAACAAACCAGCAATCATTTTTATTGTGAAGTGTAGGGTTTGTATCAGGCTATATAATGGCACCTATTATTTTTTTCAGTACTTTCCTTGAGTGGACTTTTTTTCGATTCATGTATAAAATTCGTAGGGTGGGGACCGATGATACAATAGCCAAATCAAGCAAAATAATCAAGCATACTAATCATGAAATAAATGAAACATGCCTACGTACAGAAAATCTTTATGTAATAATTGCATATGATGTTTTATCGCTATAACGAGGTATTTGGAAGTCACACTGTCGATTTTCGGGCAATATGTATGTACACACAAATTTATAAGTTCGAGCCTAAATCGAAACGTGATTTTATGACAACATTTGAGTTAATATTTATTCTATTTTTTGACAGTTGCGACCAAACATTCTTCTTTGGCTTGCTGCAGCTTATATTATAATACTGAGCAAGAAAAGTAGTCACATTTGACTTTTTTAGGGTATATGTGTCATAGGTCCCCGGGTCGTGTGTCATTGGACCCACCGGGTGGGGACCGATGACACGTTCGAGCAACAAATTTTGAACGTCCATAAATATTTTTTGAAAAGACGGATTATCATGTATATGTGCGCGATAGGTAGAGCTTGTATCAAAGTGCTGAGCCAGCAAAAGATCTGCTGTTTTCGGCTGAACATTTCGGGGCCAGCGATCATTTTCCAATTTTTGATCCATCGGTACCACATCTCCCCTACTACACGGATAAAACGTGAGCGATCTCCGTAACCATGATTAATTGAAATCGATGATTGATGCGGTTATGAATTCATAATATAGTCATCTTCAATGATCGGAAACTAAATGCAACGGATTTACATGCGACGTCAAATAAAATCGGTGTTGTTACCAGATTACGTCCAGGATCGTTACAACAAATATATGTAAACATGGGTCTACACAAGAAATTGAGATAAGGTAGTTCCTACAACGCGCCAAAACAAATTCGCACTGAAATATGCTTACTGATACACATCGGCGCTTGTGGGGAGAATAACCCTGTAGACAGACATTGGGATTTATCGTCGCCGCGCAGCTGGTAACCAGAGGTACATTCGTAGATTATGAACTCGTCTATCCTGTATTGCTGCTTGTAGGCTTGAATCCACCATATTTCGGCTTTTCCGGAGTCAGACATATTATTTCTACAAAAATAAACCAGAGTTCTAATTTATGTAGAAACACAATAAACTAGTGGGTGTGTGCTGTGCAAACACTGGCGCAGCCATTACGTAACGTTTAAAGGCCCCCTCCCAATCCTACATACATGTATGTGGCTTGGAAATTAGGACGCCATGTGTATGCATAACGTCGCAAAACATATGCGACGTCTTTAACAACAATTCGTCATCTCCCAAATTTTATCCTCTCATCCTTTCTAATTATCATCCAGGATATGCATCTCACTAGCACGGAAAGTTGAAAGTCTGCTACAAAAACACAAGTCAGATTGCTCTCGCCGTCATTAAATAGGTTGAAACCATATCGGCGAACGCTTAGACGTAAATTCAAAGTAACAAAATTGATTTTATTCACGTTCACAGCGTGGCTGCGCCTTATTAAATATTCCGTCTTCGCATTCAGCAGTTTCGTGACCATTGATCCTGTAGCCCTGATTGCAGATGTATCGGATCGATTTACCCTCGGCGTAATTCGAATTATCCGGGAAAAAGTAGCCGTTCAGGAGTTCCCCGGGGTTCTTGCATGTTGTAACTGAAATTTTGAGAAGCTCTTCACGTTAGAATTGTGATGACACATTTCGCTATTATATATATATACTTTTGCAAGTCGGCAAGGTTTCGGACCAGCGCTCATTCTCCTGACAAGTGGCGACATTGCTTCCTTGGATGTTATACCCTATGTCGCATGTAAATGAGATCAATTCCCCAAATATGTATTCCTGTTTGTTGGGTCGCACAGCACCGCCGTTCAGTGGTCCAGGATTGAAATAACTTTTCGCTGAAATCGTAAGGGCGATACGCGTTAGCAACAGCTACAGTTCTACGCAAAGTTATTTGAAGTAGATTCTTCAGTAGTATATATGATCGGTGACACTGAGTGTGGGGCCCTTATGGGTGCGGTATTGATTCCCCTTTTTAGACCCCCCTGTCGGTGGTGATTCGCCATGCGTCCTTATGGGCGTGGCGGTGATGGTACCATCTCATACCCCTCACGTGGTGATGATGTGCCGTGAAAACTCGTGTTGGTGATGGTACCCTTTTTGACCACCATGTGGTGATGATGTGCCTATGCGGTGATGACGGCAGTGCGTGCGGTAGTGAACTAACGTTGCGGGTATAGGCTGTGGCGGTGAGGTAGTGATGAATATGTTTCAAGTATATTGATCACGTGATTGATCCTTACTTAAAGTGTAAATCCCAGATTAATAAAGATGACCGATTCGAGTCAATCCTAACGTTTATAGTGAGCGCGACACCAACATATCGTTATTCTTATGGACGCGGTCGCGAACTAACGCTTATTCAAATAGGTGTGAAATAGTTTGCAAAATCTCTCGTGGTTTGGTGTTACAGAGGTAGGAATCAAGGTAATATTTTGGTGATTAGTTTGCCACAGAACCGTCGTAAACGGCGATTCGAAAACCAACAATAGCCGAGCTCGCTAACTAACACTGCAAATAGGTGTGAAATAGTTTACAAGTCCCGCGGTTGCGTTCAAGATAATACCTCAGACATAGCCATCTCACGTGACTTGGTGTTACAGACATACCAATCACTCACAAGGTAATATTTTGGTAATTAATTTGCCACAGAGCCGTCGTAGACGGCGATTCGAAAACCAAAAATAGCCGCGCTCGCTAACTTACACTTCCAATAGGTGTGAAATAAGTTACAAATCGCGATCGATGACAAGATGACGCCTCAGACATAGCCATCACTCGTGACTTGGTGTTACAGACATACTGATCGCTCACAAGGTAATATCTTGGTAATAAGTTGTCACAGAACCCACTTTCACTGGAAGAATACTAAGTATAATAAGTAACGAATAACAGAACAGCCACCGGCGGCGACTTGAATACCTACAAATTGTCACTTTCTGTTCTAACCCTTGAGGTGGTCAAAGTAGTCAAGAAAGCTACTCAAGTAGAAGTAGCGATGAAAAAATCTACTCAAGTATGAGTAGAAGTACTTCTTACATAAGCAACCTAACTACTTGAAATAGAAGTAGAAATGACCGACTTTAAATCTACTCAAGTAAGTAAGTAGATGTGAAAATATCTTAATTCGTTCGCATGGACTGTCAAAAGCTGCAAATAGAGCTATGCGAAAGGTGCAAATAGCTTGATTCATATTGATGCATCCCAGGAGGTGTCAATCTTCGACAGTAAATGATAGTCTTGATATGGAAATGCGATACTCATCCTTTGTTAACTCGAACACCCCGTTTTAGAGAATATCATGGCATAGCACCCACCCCCATATTATAAGGCCCCTAAGTCCAGTCGAAGAGCAATGCAGAGAAGTTGTGTCGGGTACGGCTTTACCACTTTGCGCGATTAGTATACGTTAATTAGATATATGGCAGATCGTAAAAATGCCATATAGTGTACAGCTTTATTTTCGGAAAATATAAGGCATTACTCCACTTGCTTTTATACTTCAACATGTATGTTCTCCAGAAAAAATAACTGAAACTATAATTCGAACTCAACGTATAATAGCCTACTCGTAATTGACGGAAAAATACAAATACTACGTCTAAAAAGCGGAAAATATTTTTCATATCTTTTGTCCAGAAAGTTTCAACGGTGGTCTGCTAAAACAGATCTAACGTTTAAAAAAGTCTAAGTCCACTTTTCCAGATTAGGACACGTCATGGGCTGCTAGGTATAATAGATAATTGCTAGATTGCGAAACGGTAGTTTCAAAGTTATGGGGGCAGTACTTACGCTGATGAAATATTTGATATAGGCGACAATGCGGTGTGAACAAAACCACGCAACCTGGCATCTAAATTATATTCAGCGATACTTACATTAAAACATATTTGTGACTCCATATCTACTGTGCGCGAAGCGCAACGAAAATTCTGGGTATTACATGTCTTTTATGAAAATTAGATGTTGGTACTACGTGAAAACAGCCCCGAAATTCCCTAGTCTATCTTTCTTATTGGGGGATTAAACTACTTCTACTTGACAAACTGAAAATAGCGAAAAGTAAGTAGGTAGTTCACAAAATATTATGAAGTAGAGGTAGAAGTAGCGAAATGAATATCTACTTGAGTAAGTACCAGAAGTAGAGGAAAACTACTTGAGTACTTCGAAAAAGTAGAAGTACTTCGTTACTGACCACCTCTGTC
>ATSW01101777.1:0-16072 GCA_000444245.1 Botryllus schlosseri | reverse complement strand
ACGGAGTATAGGCTGACTTCAACTTCATTTGAGCAAATTTTTGATATTCTCTGAAGATTTAGAGAAATTCCTACGTGCAAGTCATTCATTACTTTTTACTTCATTACTTTTTGGCAGTAGCCTAAATCTCTGTGCGCTAGGTAGCTGTTGTTGATAGCTGGCGAACTGCACTGCTTAGACAGACTTAGATGCAATATAGGTTGCCCGGTTTCGCCTTCAAATTGGCTATAAATCAACACAATTTTATTCATTTCCAAAACTGATCAAATTTAGCATGGCAGGACAGAACGACGGCGTGCTCTCTGTAGTCACTACCAGCATCAGGATTAGTCTCAGTGCAACCTACCTTGAAATTATTTGATATCCTTTTCAATGTTTTTTTATTTGTTATTCTCAAACAAGTTTGGGGAAGTTTGTCAGCAATGTAAAATACTAAACAACTTGAATGCGGATTCAAAATTGGCGTAAAATATACCTCATGTGTACTATTAGATCAGGGGTGGGCAGCCCGTACGGCCGCATGCGGCCGTAGAAGGGAATTGGTGCGGCCGTCGACGCCTAATTCAATTAGTATGTGTTGGTAGCCGTAG
The DNA here is from genome assembly GCA_000444245.1 of Botryllus schlosseri. Classification (NCBI taxonomy): domain Eukaryota; kingdom Metazoa; phylum Chordata; class Ascidiacea; order Stolidobranchia; family Styelidae; genus Botryllus; species Botryllus schlosseri. Next base: position 15,482 of record ATSW01101777.1, on the reverse strand, counting down.
ACATGCAAATTGTAATTACGAATTCACTCCCGAATTTTCGAGAGATTTTATTTAATCTTGAAATTTTCTCTGCGCTCCGCGCAATTCAACAAGACTTCATTTTTCGATTTTAATGCAGTAGCGCCCTTCTTACTTGGAGCAGGAATGGGGATCCTCAAGAAATAACAATTCATTCGTCGCTCTGAAAAAGTTTCGCGCTCTGCGCGACAATATGCACTCCCAGCAACTATTCGTAACATTGCCACTCGCGATTTCGGTGCGTACAATAGGCCGTTGTGAAAAGTAGAATAGTCCCAAGTTCACCGAGAATGGATATGGACAGTTTACCATAGGTATTTTGCGTCCAGATCGTTCATTGCGGCCTTAGGCTACATAAGTAATCGAAATGCGGCCATGATTAGCAAGAAGGTTGCCGACCTCTGTATTAGATTATGTGCTCTTTTTGACGTGACGATAAATGTAAGGGGGGTCAGGGGGCGCGATTTTTTTGACCATCGCCAAGGGGGGCGCGTGTCAAAAAAAGGTTGAGAACCGCTGAGTTAGAGCGTGGAACATTGGCAGTGCACGAGCCTTTTCTGGTCCCAGTCCAGCTGCAATTTCGTGTGCTGCTAGGTATCGGAATCTTTGACCTGCTCCTAATGCCAGCCACAGTTCTTCTTCTGGTTGCAACTCCTGTACCACGATCACTTCCAGTACCACAACATCGGTGTCTACAGTCCGGATGACTATTGAGTGGTGTCCATGCTTGGCTGCATGCAGCAACATCCGACTGTCAGCCTCTTCATGGTTGCAAGGGGCCAGTGAGGTCAGATCTGGTAGTAGTGGCTTGCTGACCACTGACTCTTCATCAGTAATGACCAGTTGCTTGTCTTCCTGTTCAAACCATTCCACGAGAGCTGCTGACAGGAACTTGAACAGCTCGGTCTTGTTGCTGTCCACTCGTAGGAAATTTTGCCAGTTTCCTGGTGTGGATGCGGCGGCCACCACACGTCTCCGCACACCTTGTCCCCGGTTTGCACGTGTACTACCTTTCAATGAATCAGCAAGGTAAGTATCCCAGACCAGATCCAGGCGTGACACTGTTTGCAGCTTCGTAGACATATATGTGATGAAGATCTGATGTGCATACTCTTCAAAGATCTTTAATGCAGCCGGATTCAGCATCTGGACTATGGCCGCTCCATCAAGCACTATACAGGTAGTGACAGGAGTCTCTGTCTTGGGGTCGGAGACTTCTTCCAAGCACGTAATGAGATGATTCTTGGTACCAGTGAAGAGGTTTCCACCGGCAGACAGTGCAGGAGGACATGTCTGGTTCTCGTGACGAAAGAACTCCTCAAGGTCTCCATCCCTCGTCTGGCAGCTAATGTACAGGCGTGCGAAGAGTTCACGGTCATTCTTGACAGAGGTGAGCTGTTGCTGACCTTTGCTCTGGTTTCTTGGAGTTGAAGTGTTGAACACCTTCAGCTTGTTACGAGGAATGGGGTCGTCCACTGCCTTTGTTCTGTCCAACAGACACTCTATGTTGCGTGGCGAGATAGCGCAGTGGTATAATCCGCGGCTGCAACACCAATGGGTGCGGGTTCGAGTCCGACTTCCGAATTCCGATACCTAAGTGTTGGAGGTTTACCTAGGCTCCTCCTCGCCACCTCATCCGCGTCAGCTGTGTCTTACAAAAGCCTAGAGGTGGGTCGTGCTATAAGTCGGCAGTTACGGAAAACAATAAGAATATCGGCCTGGTGTAAATGACCATAGTAGTCGAGAAACACCATGAATACCCCAAAAAACAAACAAACACTCTCTGTTGAAAGCCTCGAACTGCTCTTGGCCAATCCTCTTGGCATTCATCACGGTCTCCACGGCAGCAGGACCTGCGATGTCCTTTGTGTCCAGTACGACTAGATCCTGACTCACCTCCTCGAATGGGTTGCCCATCTCCTCTACGACACCGACGAGAGAGCGAACATCTTTCACAAATGAGGCCTGTGCACTTGGCGTCTGATCGTGATGACGTGTGTCTGCTGTTTGCCGTCTCCAGCATTGGTTCCCGTCCTGGAATTCTTCTATCACCCTAGCAACTTCTGGTCCCGCAACCATCCAGCGACGAAGGACACTAGAGTTGTTAGTGAGCCCAACTGCGTCACCGTCTCCTTTATGCAGGCATTATTTTGCTCATGTGTCTGGTCAATCGGGATTGAAGAGAACACTATCTGTGTTTTCTGAACTGTGAAATGGCCTTCACTGAATTTCCTGGCTACGTCTGGGTGTTTGGTAGTGAGTTCGGCCATGTCCTTCCGGTGCACTGGTATCCACCTAGCATAGTGGGTATGATCTAGTGAGTGGAACCAGATGACTAGCTCTGTCAGAGCATCAAGGTACATCGTCAACGATCCCTGCCTGAGAGAACGCACATACACTAGAACCAACAGTTCTGTTTCCAGCACAGTTGCCCAGTAGCGAAACTGGGGGATGTTGTCTCGTCTCTCGCGACACCAGTCTTCAAACGCGGGAAGGTCCTCTCCATCCCTGGTTTCTCCCAGACAGTAGTGGTTGTTGGCATGGTGTTGCAGGATGTACAGTGCTGTTGCAGTTACTTGATGTGCTCTTCTTGTGCGCAACACATGCGATGCTCGCATGAATGAGTCTGCTGTCCCTATCTCAGCTTGCACAAGTGCTTGCACCCAACCACTCCCTTGCAGCCAGTTCCCCAGTGTTTTCAGTGCCGTCATCTCAATGTGGAGACCACCAAACATCACCAGCATGTGGTCTTCACCATAACTCTCTGGCCACTTCCACTGTATCTGCTTAGCCAAAGCAAACAGTGGCTGATCCAAGGTGACCACTGGTGTCTGTCCAGGATTCAGGTGTTCTACAGCTTTCTTCACAATGTCCATTGAATGCCGGATCATGGCCACAGTGTGGGCACTTTCCAGGAAGAGTGGAAGCAGCGACGTGGGGCAGATGACTCTAGCATCCGGTGGCTGTTTTTCGAAGACTGTTAGCCTTAGCAGGTTGTGCACAGAAGAAATAAGCTTCTGGGACCTTTTCTGTAACCGATAAACGAGAATATCCCCTGGTACGTTTGCATACAGATTGTTCCTCGTCGCTTTGACCTTCTTTCCTGAGTGCTCTTTTTTGTGCCCTCTGCAGTTTGGTGTTGTTGTACTGGAGCCTGCACGTGTGGTGATATTGTGCACCGTGTGCAACCATCGCAGCTTCAATGCCATGACAATCATCGAGTCGTTCCAACTGAAATGATCCTGGAAGCTCTCCAAGTTCACTGAATTTGATCAAGTTCTCTGCGAGTGAACTGCACCCATTACCAATGTCTTTTCTCTTTGATTGGTCGGGTCGGCTTTGGTCAGTGTCTCCGCCTTGTCCTTCTGACATATGAGGAATAAACTCCAGTCAGTTGAGGTGAGGTGCGGTGATGTTGATGGTGAAGTTCCCTCAGAAGGAGCTAGTCTGAACCTCTTGGGCATAGTAGAACTGTCTTCAGATTAATATCAGCTAGCACCGTCAGTTTACAGACATGCATGCATCACTATGAACCCGGAATGACACAAAGTAACATTTCTGTTATCGTCACTGCACTACAGCTACCACTACAACAACTACTCTACCACCACCACCACCACCACCACCACCAGAATTGAGTCATTAGACTATAATAACGACAAATGTAGATCGATAAGTGGCCATGTAATGTGAAGCCGCCATTTTCAAATCCAATATGGCGGCACATTGGTAAAAATACGCATTGCAGATTGTTACCATTGGATTCCTTGATCCAAAAAACATACATTTAGATACCAAAATAAAGTCAATAGTAGCATTTGACCCAGACATAATCGCAAATGTAGATTTCAAATGGCGACCATTTGGAAATCCAATCTGGCGGACATAAGGAGAGAATTCCGAGTGGCTCAATATCTGAAAATGTTCGCAACATGTTAATAAACATGTGTGCCAAATTGGGTGCTTGTATCACAAAATGCACAATCCTTTTGAACATCTGGGCTAAACCGCCCCACTATTGACGCTTCATCTGAGCACAAGAAAATTCCGCTACTTTCTGGAAGGTCGCCGCTTCACAATCTAGACCAGTGGTGCACAACGTGAGCGATATCACCACCAGGGGGCAGAAACACCAACTTGACGGTGCACTTCGACGGACTTTTGTGTCAACTCGCTGGAGTTGAAGGTAGTGACAAGTGCAGGTAGTGACAAGTGCAAGTTTCGGTTAAGTCTTTCGTTGCTTTATATACAGCTTAATCATTTATTTGAGTATAAAACTCACTAATAAATGCATAATTGTACAATCTTGTTTAAATCGAGGTTGATAAAAGCGTCTTTCCAACTCTGCTATATTGACTCCAGACACCAGCACAGGCGACTTTCTTCATCATGGTTCTTGCTGACTGTCCGATACTGTCGCCGCGGTACGGTACTGAGTGCAAACCCAGTCAACAAACGTGTGTGCATTCAATGCCGAACTAGGCGAAGAAAGTGCAGGAGAGAAGAGAACTCAACCGTTTTGACACTACAGCGAGGCGGCACCTTTGATGTACAAAAACTGATCGCTCTCGATTTCAGAATATCAATTGTTCTCCTTTCCATCGGTCGATCAGAAAGATTGGTGTCAGCGTTATTAACCAATTTAAATGCGCTTGATTATCACGGGGCTTCACCGTAGCGATTCTTCTGCCTAGCTTTGCCTGGTTCGTGAGCACTTGAGCGTGGAGTGATTGTGATGTCCTAAGTAATCGGATGTTGTTTACTTGTTTACCGCTGCACACTGAGTTTGAATTATATTCCGTACATACCGGCGAATTGTATTTCCGAGATTATAGCTATGGAAGGAAATATGAATGAAGTTCTTTGTTGAGATAAGTTGAGCAAGAGATATTTCGGGCTATTATTGAAATTTTCTACATACTTGCTTAGATGTGTATTGATGGTCAAATGGTGTTTCGAATAGCATTTCAGTCACATTAACTGCATGTTTGCGTTAGACTTTTGAAATAGGACTTGATACAAATATATATAGTTTCCCGTGGCCTCAAATGTCACATTGGCGGCAGCGAACAGCGTGGTACTTGGTCAAGTTTTTAGTGCTCTGAAGTCTGAACGTAATGCGTACTACCGGTCCGTTGATATTTTAATGCTAAACCGCAGAAGAGTGTCGGTACCCCTCACCGGATGTTCGCGTGTTGTGGTTCCGGCTTTGACATCATTTTATTATAGGGTTACCATATTCTTGTGAAGCAAATTCCGGACACTCTTTAGCGCCCACTAGCGGATTTGAAAATGAGGTGACATATTGTCTGTCAATATGACGTCACACTAGCAAAGCATTGGCCATCGACTGTATACAGCAGTGCTAATGTTACGCGAAGGTCTTCGAGGTGGTACGCGAGTAGATTCTGTTTTTTCCGACCGAAGGGAGTTATTGGTTAAAGTCGGGTTGATTTTGAGTTTTCGAAGCCGCCGTCGTCGTGGTAAGGTCGTCGTCGTTGGTAGGGGCTATCGCGCAAGTGACGGCCTACGGCGAAGAGATCTAGTCGTATAGCATTGGGTTTCTTACCTAACCAAATTCCGTTTTAGTATATTTGACCACAATAATTTGAAATGGATCCACTACAGAAATCATCTACTGCGCCTTAAAATGCACCTCAACACGGTGGAAACATTTTTACCACATTCGGCGCGCTTATCTTATGTAGGTGGTACGCGAGCACTGCATAAAAACTCGAAATGGTACTTGGTATACAGGAATGGAGAGGAACATTTGTCATGAATTGGGCCATCTGTAATGCGGGCTCTGGTGATTGCTACTGGCTAGGGTCTGCAATAGATTTCTCCACGGTTCGGATGAAATCGTCTGGCGGGCCGCGTCTGGCCTTTCGGGATTGTGTTTGGCAGCCCTGCTATACTGTTAGGTCGGTGCCGCTATCTGGGTATGTGTTTTAATCAGGTCCGAAACAATATTTTTTCTGCCCCCTTACGCCGTAAAAAGAACGGCGCCCCACATACGGTAGTCGATGTAACTTCTTGGGCTCTTACAATATGCATTTTGCTGCTAAATTTTTTGAATGGCTTCTATCAATATTATTGATTATTCCATATATTAGGCTACTATAAAATGCACTAGCAGGTAGCACATCCGGTGATTTCCAACTTTTTATGGTCGCGACCTCATTTCCAACTTCAAAATGTTCCGTGGCCCAGCTCCAAACTTGATAAGCTGATTACTAGAAAAATCAGCTTGCCCAAAGTTACGGCATAGAAAGTTGATTATACGTCCAACATCATCGCGATCTCCAGATAAAGGAAAACGACCTCAAGATTCGGAACCACTGTCTGTGACTGAAGCATCCAATCGGCCTTGTAACCAACTCTAGTAATTTACTGTTAGCTTATAATTGCGATTACAATCAGACTTATTTCAGTATATGATGGTTATTTATATTTATTTTCATTGCTAATTTGGGAGGGTGGTGCCTGGTGTCCATACTAATATCAATATATGTTACATTAACTCGCGCGCTGCGCGAAGAAAGAATTTTGAATAGCATAAATCTGCTTAAAAATAATATTGTTTATGTTGAGCCTTCAAAATTCCGGACATTTAGGCATATTTTAGAAATTCCTCCCGGACGCAGATTTTTCAGTGAAATTCCGGACATGTCCGGGAAATTCCGGACGTATGACAACCCTATTTTATCAGTACATTCATGCGCAATGTACATTAACGAATCATGGTTGTCACGGTGGATTTTTGTCCGTGTCAATGGTTGGTTACGCTCGAGTCACCTCGCCGCACGCGAGAAGAAACTGGATCACAAATCATTCTCTCCGAAAACGGTCGTGCTGTAAACAGGGCTTCCGCCGCTCTGAATCTGACTCTAATTAATGTAATTTCACATTTAGAGTATATGCCAGCGTATTTTTTAACGGTATGATATAGTCTGGGTTGCTTGATCGACATTCTGCAATACACACAAGGGGAAACTTACTGTGTCCGGACTTATTAGCCAGTTAATTATACTCAGTCAGTCATTACTCGCAGCGATTGCTCCAGTCCAACTCGCCGTCGAGTTGTAACAGTTCTGTGAAGGACTGAATGTGTCATTAACAAGGACAATGGTATATGATCACCCCGTTTATTTTCTCTGTCTGCAATGTATGTGACTGAATTTACAATCATGGATGTTCGGTACAACGGTTGGCGTTTCAACTGTTCAGCCAAATACTATATTTTGTAATAATTTCTGATTAAAATTTGTGATACTCATTTCAGGTAATCTTCGAGTTGTTTTGTTGCTATATTTAGCCTTTATTTTACGATTGAGACTGAAGCCACGAATTGATTGCTATATGCCCGAATATAAGTGTACAAGTCTGATGGTGAATTGAAAAGAATGCAGCGTTGGCGAAGGCAGCAGTATATAAAATATCGTCCTCTAAGCATTGGTTCAACGTGCAGCGACAATGGCCATGATCAGCCGATTATCATTGCTAAAGATATCTGGCTGACAGTACATCACACGAATATGACGCCAGTGGAATTAGCCAGATATCAGAGACTACGCCAAGCCTAAACTATGGAGAAATCATTCACAAGTGGCCTCTGAATGAGGTTAGCGTGCCACACAGTGAGTTTAGGCTGCAGATTGTAGCTCCGCGTTGCTTGGTCCTATTCTTCCCGCCGAGGCACAGACTTGTTTGATAAACCAGATTTTGTCTGCATTTCAATTCAAGAGCAGGAATAGTTGTATTATACCTGTCTTGGAAAGAAGATCTCTCTGTATCTCGACTGAAATCAATATGTCGTTTTATGCATTTTATATGGCTGTCTGTCTGTATTTGACCGGTATCTTGTATATGTATGCTCGTGGAGGATTTTATTATAACTAAAACTATAATGAAATATATTGTCAAATTATGATGTCCCACAACATAAGGGTCAGTAATGTCAGTATATATGCCGGAAAGCAACAATGATCCAGGCAGCGATAGGGCTAATAGCGGTTATAAGCTGCAGTAGCGAGAGGGTTAATGGACGGCAACAACGGGTTAATGAGTCTGCGGCAGAAGTGCGAAAATTGTTTCTTTTGAAGCATCATTTTGACATCGAATGCGCACGATACGCCTGGTGATTGCATCCCATTTTGTTGCCTGGGAATATCCGAAGTGTCAATATAGGAAAAGAATTAGTCGGCCGTTCATTACCTCCTACGTTCAGGGAACAGTTGTATCGCATAGATGCTTAACAAGCCTAAAAATGACCCAAGTAATACGGTCGACAACTTCGACTAACTGAATTTCTAAAAATAATAAAACACATTCAACACACCACATCTCTTGCAAAAAGGCTGTGATTTCATTCAATTTGTCATCAAATTTCTTTAAATCGTGTTTTGTGGCGAGTGGCTCTGGTATATTACATCTTCTAGGATCAATTCTGTTCTCTTTTTATCACTTTTTCCGCTTAAGCTCTGCCTAATCTCCATCACGATAGGCTCCAGTCTCTCCAACGTCGCCTTCATTTGTTGCATGGTATCAACTGAAATCCAAGATCCTTGTATACATGATATCTGCTTGACCAGTTGAAATCAACTGAGTATCTCAGAAATACATACTGATCGTAGCAGATGCCGTACTGTCTCCGCCAAATGAATAAGAGTCGGGTTTCGTGAACCGTGACTGGATCCGCATTCACTTTCATTACCTGGAAGTTTCTGTTTCAGGTCAATAGGGAGTACCACACAAAAAGATTTTCTTAAACACCAAGCATGTTAAACTTGACTGGCATTCTCGGCGCGACTTGTTTGTTCAGTTGTTCTTTCCTCATCTGCTAGAAAATACATTTCATGCATTTGCCCAAAAATACTTTGTGTCAGACTTGTACAAACTGCTCATTTAGTTAGGTGAAGGTCAACTAATTACCGTTTTTTTGAGTAGTTCTAGCTGCAGACTTTGAAAATTGAGTGGCTCTGGTAGTGAGTTTTAACAAGTGAGTAGTTCTAGTTGCGGATGGGGAAAAGTTGGCAGCTCTTGTTCTAGCTTCGAGCTCTAAATATTGAGTAGTTCTAGTCGCGCATTTTGAAAATCTAGTAGTCTGTGTAGTGCAGAGGTCTCAAACACGCGGCCCGCGGGCCCCATGCGGCTCGCGAGAGCATTTTGTGTGACCCGCGACGGCACTTTGGAATTTCCAGTATTCAACAATATATTTAAGTTCACCCTGAAACTACTATCAAAATCACTGAAATCTCTACGAACTTCACTATCACATCACTTTTAAAAGCTACCATGCGGTAGAAGATCAGCTATTACGTCGCATTTCTACTTCATGATGATAAAATATGACTCGTTGATGATTCGTGACTGAAAATTATAAATTCGGTTTGGCACGACATTCTCGTATAACTACTCAATTTCGGATTGACTGGATGAATAAATAAACATGACTCGAGTTGAGTCGGGTCAAACGTTAAAATCAGAGGACTTGCGACTCGAAACGGTGACCTGGTGATCCTACGGACGCAACAATCTAGCAGCAAAATTATAACCCGACAGTTTCACGATGTCACGAATTTGATGCACCCTCTCGCATGATGTCTATAACTCATTAAAAAAGTATGCCCGGCACAGAAACAATATCTTTCAAATGTTAGACAATGTGATTTTTTTTCCTGTAACAAGCGTGAATAATACTGTACTCGAAGATGTTTATATTCAAAGAAGTAATAAAACACGTCAACTGAAACAGCAACACACAGACCCCTCACGTCCACTACACGCTTCCACCACACCACCACTGCGAGCAGCCGCCATGCGTCTCTTCGTGCGATGGTTCGCATGAAGCACATCACAAATACAATAGTAAGTTACATTTCCACGATGTTTGTGGAATGCCTGTCAGCAAGGTCCCGTCAAATATGGCCTAATTGGAAATTATACATTGAATATCCCTATTAGTGATGCTGCGGCCCGCGGCGTCATAAAAAAAGATAGGAAATTGGCCCGAGAGCACATTTGAGTTTGAGACCTCTGGTTTAGTGTTATCACTAAGGCCATTTTTATATGACCTTAAAAAATCAATTATATGACTTTATTTTATGGAAAATATGACTTTATATGACTTTATGTGAAAATAGTGTATTTTTACATGTAACCAACGTCCCTCATGGAACTGACGAGTAAAACATACACAACATAGCAGTAATACTCATCCATATTTTTTATTTTAAACCACTGTTGTAGTACATAGTTTCATGTTGTGTGGAATGTTGGAGTCTTTAAAGTGACGATTTGGACGTAAAATAAGGAAAATGAGCGCTCCACAGACGCTGATGTGGGTTGACACTTCTGCAGTTTTGCATACAGCGCTGGTGAAATGTCTTGCCTTTGTAGCTCCATAATTTGTTTCACATCGTTTTTGTCCAATCGCTTTTTAATGTAATTTTTGAGCTCAAGCGGATCTTTCTGAAATCAAGGGCATTTAGACCAGCATTAGCCTCTCTGATGGTGTACGTACAACTTTTCATTTTCTGTATCAAGTTTGAAATACTGTTGTAGTGGAGCATATTTCGGTGACCAATTCTTCAATTATTTATGATCGTGGTGCCCATCGTAAATACTATTTTATTCAAATCCAAATGTATTTGTATATAACTAGACCAAGATAGAGCTTTTTAGCCTGCCTACCCACTGACTGAACTTCAAATGACGTCCTACTTCAGTGCACAGAAGTAAAACAGATTGTGTAGCAACCAGACATGGGGTAATCGCGATTAGTAATCGTAATCGATTACGACGATTACAGCATTTTCGAGTAATCGTAATCGCAATCGATTACATTCCAAAAAAATCCAAAGTAATCGTAATCGACTACTTCACATATCTAATCGATTTCTTTGTGAAAGAACGATTACTTTTTATTTGTACAGTGAATATGACATAACCGAACATTCGTGAACAAGGAAGAGATATTATACCAGGTTATTGATAGCGCAAGCGGTTGATTTTCAAACGCCACTGGTCATTATTACGTCAGAAGTATTAGCTTTGCTCGTCCTTGCGTAAGAAGTATACACACGTAGTAAATATATATTCGATGTACATTGTTGTGTGATTGTTAGAACAGTGTAAGCCATGCCAGAGATGCCACTCCTGGGTTTTTCCACCCAGATCTGGGTTTTTTGAGCATCACCTGGGTTTCTGGGTTTTTATCCTTGAAATCTGTTTTTTCTTCAACATCCAGTTCGCCAGGTCAGTTTTACGCTCGAAAATTAATTATTAGATTAGTACGGTCGCAATATCGTAAAATGCACGCACTTCAGTTCGACATTGTCGATGGATTTTGCTGTTATTGTAACGACAGAATGTTAAGAATCTATTTCACTACTAAAATTAGAGGCTTTGGCTTGATGCGATGGAGCTTCATTGAATGGTAACTTCTAGGTCGCAGAAAGTCATGTTCATATAGGACGATTGCCAGTAGCGAACTCGGCACTTGGTGAACTTGATTAACAATTCGGCATGTATCGATAGCCGATATCATGTAACTGTATGGTATGCACAAGCACATGAACAGACCAGGTGATGATCCGACTAATATAATCCTATTGTTATCTGAGTATATTTATAGTTCCAACAGAGGCACTCAGATAGAGAAAGAGTTGGTTAGTTAGTTGGACACCCCTGGCAACTAGCAAGTTAATCCGAGGCATTGGTTATCAGCACATTCGAACCCTAACCGTAAGTCCCTAACCCTAACCCTGAATTTCATGATTTGGCAGTTATTTATTTCCACTATACATTGGTCAGTGATTATTCCAAATAAAAGTGATTGTCGTAGGATTAATCATTCGAAAGCTACTTTCAATCTGTTCAGGTCGCTGAAAATACATGAAATCATCCTTAGAAATAGGGAATGGATGGCATTGCATTCAACCTTCGCAGCGCGATGATATAATTGTCCGGTACACTATTAAGTATTCACGCTGCGCCCCAATTGTTTCACTGCGACGAGTCGAGAGGAAAACAACATGTTTTATGTGCGATTCGCCGTGTTAACCAAGCAAAATGTGTATTATGAACTTTTGTAAATTCAATATCAAAGGCTTCAATGACGGTATGAGTGTATTCGACGACTATCAGGCTCTACTTTCACAGCTATCTAGTGTCTTTTGAGTGAAATATAGGATCTGGGTTTTTCTGGGTTTATTTTGCCTCCACATCTGGGTTTTCCGAAATATCCCAGTGGCATCTCTGAGCCATGCAGTATATCAGGTTATCAATACACTCCAGACGCCACTACCTCGCAGCAAGATAATATTCACCACTCTGCCTAGTTTCAAATAGTAACTTATGTATTGATGTTTGGTTATGCTTATAGTTAAACGCAGTTTGACCGTTGCTGCTTGGCGAGCAGTAGGCCTATCTATGTAGTATACGTATGTATTGTTCGTACACCGGACAAAGGTTTGAAGTTTTGTACTCGTCAAATAAAACATTACCATGGTTTAAATCAACAGCTGCGTTTATACATCATAACCGAGCCGCCGTTCTTTGCCGTTTCTCGTAACGGCATAACGGCAGCTTGCAGTATCTGTAATAAGTGGAAGATAGAATTTTAAGTTCACTTTATCTTATTCTCATATGACTACTTGAAACGAGCGCCAATCGTTATTTCACAATTCTTCACTCGACATTTATACCTGACGCCATAGTCATCCGCTTATACACCATGTTAGCGTGGGTTGTAGGTACAACCAGGACCAAAACAGCAATTCGTCCCCCACTCCAAACGTTGGTATTGTTAAGGTTGTATCCAAGTTACAATGTTCCGAGTCACAAGTCAATCTCACTTTTATAGTTTTGACTCTAGTCAAGTCGATTCATTTTCAATTCACCCCCGAGTCAAGTCCGAGTCCAAGTCAGCTAGTATAGGGTCGACTCCGAGTCATGTTTTTTGACTCGAGTACGAGTCCAAGTCGTTATGTTCACAGATCAGTTTTCTGATCAATCCGGTTCAGCCCACTTTTTTCAACTCTGTTCGAGTGATATAGAATGGCTCGTATTCTTAATATAGTAATTTTCATCAGTTTTCACAGTTTACGGCCCCATTTCCAAGTATCAGGACTGATAGACGAAATACAAATAATGTGGTAACTTTACTATTCTTCGAAGTTACATGGACTGTCTGTCTTGGCCGTTCTAGTCTCGAGTCATACAAAATTACTCGAGTACAAGTCGAGTCAATACAAAAAATGACTCGAGTCAAGTCTAGTCACCAAAAAATCGCGACTCGAGTCGAGTCATGACGCGAGTCATTACAACTCGGGGTATTGGCGCCCCATAGGGTGGTCAGTTTTTAAGTTGATGACTGAATTTCGTCAATAACATTGGTAATTGCATTATCTTGCTATTCATTCAGATTTACCGGTAGAGCTGGGAGCAAGTAATTCATAATTATAGCATCTGGTATGTTGTTATAATTTCATTATTNTATGTTGTTNATTCGTGACCTCCCANCTTNTATATNATCAAAANATACTGTNGTCGCCCAAACGTAGCAGACTAAANNAAAAACTTTCGTGAGACGCACACACAAATTGCCATGTCTTCATTCCTCTGTGAGTGCCCCGGGTGGCATATGCATTGTTGGGGCTCAGATTGGAAGGACCGGACTATTCGTCATGCCCACAGAGCGCGGTTACTGACAATGGACACATACCCAACCTTTTGGTCAAGGTCATTCTTTGGTAGCACACTTTGTGGAGTTGCATGTTGGCCGAAATTGCATACGTCTTTTGGTGTGTCCTGGCGGGGTAATGACCGCCACCGAAATGCCTCTTCCTATAAATTATGCATGCTTTTTTTTCTTGAGGGGGAGAGGTATGCATTTCAAAATCAAGCTATTTAGGGACATTAAATGCCGAAACTCGAGGAAAATTTTCAAGTGAATTAATTCTCTTGAAAATATGTTGATTTACGAAATAATTTTGAGCCCCCTAAGAGCTTGCTCCTGGTCCTATTGGGGAGTTCGGGGTGTGGCAGTTACGGACCTGGCAAGAATGCAAATCGTTGGGTGCGACGAATAGTCCTGCATAGAGGTGGGCAATGGGTGCATTATGACGTAACAAGCTAATGACTATGATTTATAAAGAAAGTTGTTATCTCATAAGACCTTTTCATTGCAAGCCTTATTTATATTGTCTTTCAAAATCTCTTCTGAAATTAGTTCTAAGAAGCAAAACAAATGTAATCGTGAGTAATCGTGATTACTTTTGAAAAGTAATCGTAATCGACTACTTCCTGATTTGGCTGTAATCGTAATCGCAATCGATTACATTCGTGAAGTAATCACCCCATGTCTGGTAGCAACACAATGCAATGTCTGACCTCATAGGTCTGTGACTGTAATGTGATGTAGGCTAACCTTACGGCTTGCCTTCGTTCAATCAGAAATTGCCCTACTTTCTTCCTGCTTCACCGCCTAAATTGGCACTTTTTATTTAAAGTATACAACAATATGACTTTATAACTCAAATATGACCTAACCAGGAAAATATGACTTTATAACTTTCTTACTATACCCCATAGGGACGTGGTTTTCGCGTTAAAATTGATTTCACGACTTACTGATGCATAGAAAAAAATATGACTTTAATGACTTGAAATGGCCCTAGTTATCACACTCCCATACATAACCCAGGCTTACCATATTTTGGAAATCTAAAAAGAGGACACTTTTTCAGAAATTTGAGACTTGCAAAACTGGAGTAGAATTCTCAAAAACTTGTGAATTTTTCCCACTTTGTGACCGGTTGACTAAAAAAAAAGGTCATCACTTCGCGCTCAGAGCTCAAAATACCGTTTTTTTTCTCCGCATTGCTAGGTGGATGACTAAAAAAAAAAGGTCATCTTTCCGCTCGGAGCTCAATATAGCGTTTTTCGCTCCGAAATACCCTCCGGAGCGTCACTTCTGTGCTAATTTACGGCATATCACTCGCAAATTGCTCTAAAACTGACCTCAATTTTCAAAAAAGAGGACAAAAGGGCGTCCTCCGAGGACACTTTCAAAAAAGTCAAAAAAGAGGACAAATCCTCTAAAAAGAGGACGTATGGTAAGCCTACCATACACACTCGCCAATCTGAGCAATCACAGTAGTATGATTGTCACCAGAAGACGTCTGCGGATTCGTGTTTGGTGACTCTTTAGTGGCTTGAGTACGCAGTGTCGAGCTTTCCTCATCTATTGCAGGAGTTATTTTTTTTATTTCCGTTAGAATGTTGTGAATGACTATTTTACGAACCAACAGATAGGAAGCTCCCATTGGAAACAAAATAAAAGTTACTCAAAACGGGTTTACAATAACTAGCAGTTAATCAATGTTTGTGCATACCGTAGGATGATTCCTCCGACAATTCAGAAAATTTTTTGGCGGCCGTCTTTCTCTCACGTTTTC
>KE603124.1:4147-14408 GCA_000444245.1 Botryllus schlosseri | reverse complement strand
AGTTCGATCAGCATAAACGAGGTTGGAACGCGTTGTACGTCGAGCGGAGAGCGATCCAAGCCAATTTCAGGACCTCAAACAGACACACGGCTTCGCAATTTCGGTTTGAAAACCCCAAAAAATCGTAAAAATTAGTGTTTAGGCGGGATAATTGTACTGATAACCGTGTGTCAGGTATCCATACACGAGGTACGCCCGTGTTTTCTAACTGGCTCAGAGCACGCATAGCCAAAATAAAAGACCTCAAACCGTAATATTCTTCGGAATTGGCCTCTGAAATCGCCCTTTTTCGGCACAAAATCGACTCCAGCCGGGGCTCCGTATAGTCCGATCCGGATATCTCCGGTTGCGCCGGATTTGTCTTGTCGCCCCGGTCACGGAGAGGTGTCGATATTGAGGTTGGACAACCTACGAAAAGAGTTATAGGCCGAGAACCCGCATTGAGCGAGCCGTGCTCAGCCGAGCGTGGCCAGACAGGACTCTGTGGCACGAGAAAAACTTTTCTCATCTTGTCGCGCGCTCATATCGTATTGAACAGTCGCTTGAGGAGGACGCGCAGAACGGATTTCCGTTCATCAAACAAGACTAATGGCATCCCAAGTCATCGGGTAAGTTTTTTATTACATGTTTCTACTTATTATACTATACTGCATGCGCCGATAAGCACTTTATTATAGTCTAGAACAGTGGTTCTCAACCTTTTTTGACACGCGCCCCCCTTGGAGATGGTCAAAAAAATCGCGCCCCCCTGACCCCCCTTGCATTTATCGTGATGTCAAAAAGAGCACATCATCTAATACAGAGGTGGGCAACGTTTTTGATAATCATGGCTGCATTTCGATTGCTTATGTAGCGTAAAGCCGCATTCCAGGGCATAGCCGCAATGAACGATCTGGACGCAAAATTCCTATGGTAAACTGTCCATATCCATTCCCGGTGAACTCCGGACTATTCTACTTTTCACAATGGCCCATTGTACGCACCGAAATAGCGAGTGGCAATGTTATGAATAGTTGCCGGGAGGTGCATATTGTCGCGCGGAGCGCGAAAATCTTTCAGGGCCGCGAACTGCATTAAAATCGAAAAATGAAGTCTTGTTGAATTGCGCGGAGGGCGAAGAAAATGTCAAGAATAATTAAAACATCTCGAAACTACGGGAGTGAATTCGTAATTGCAATTTGCATGTCTACGGCCGCCAACACATACTAATTGAATTAGGCGTCGACGGCCGCTCAAATTCCCCTCTACGGCCGCAGGCTGCCCACCCCTGATCTAATAGTATACATAAGGTATATCTTACGCCAATTTTGAATCCGCATTCCAGTTGTTGAGTCTTTTACATTGCTGACAAATTTCTCCATACTTGAAAATAACAACAAAAAAAAAATTGAACAAGACATACATTGATTAATTTCAAGGTAGGTCACCCTGAGACTGATCCTGATGCTGGTAGTGAGTACAGAGAGCAAGGCGTCGTTCTGTCCTGCCAGGCTAAATTTGATCAGCTTTGGAAATTAATTAAATTGTGTTGATTTATAGCCTAATTGAGGGCGAAACCGGGCAACCTGTGTTGCATCTGAGTCTGTCTTAGGCAGTGCAGTTCGCAAGCTACTAACAAGAGCTGCCCAGTGCGACAAGCTTTAGGCTACTGTGAAAGCTATGAAGCAATGAATGACTTATACGCGGGAATTGCTCTCTATATCTCCAAAGAATTTCAAAAATTTGCTCAAATAAAGTTGAAATCAGACTATACTCCGTTGAGCGCGGTTGCTAGAGTTTGTATTTTGCAAGCTTTCTTGAATATGGAATAAATTTCATCTTAATTAATCGTCTTCTCATAATGGATGTGAAACACATGTTCAGACACGTACAATTAATACTGACTTTGTCAATTTCTCGCGCCCCCCCCCCCTGAGAGCCTCCCGCGCCCCCCAGGTTGAGAACCCCTGGTCTAGAAGATATAAATTTCGTATATAGGGGCAATGATATATATACAATGATTGGAAACTGCCACGCCCCTTAACGCTATAAGATAGATTCCCGGCGAAATCAGTCCGTCGCGGGATATCCTTGAGTAGAGGTACGGAATTGCGTATGTCGACTGTGGGGGAGTGCTGCAATCGACCTTTCTGGGGTACTAATTCACTGCTTTCCCCCAATTGGTTTAGTTTTTGTTGGATTCTTGAGCATAGTGAGGCAGTGCTGCATACTACGATCTAATATAACTTTTAACCATGCACATTTATCAAAGTACCGACTAGCTGTGAGGCATTTTAGCATCGGTTGCAACCATGCATGTACGACACAGCCAAAAAAATTAATAGATACTGTGGGTGAGCGTCAATATAGATGTGCAGAACCTAGAAGGATTGTTAAAAGAGGATTTTAAAATATTCCGGCAGCATTTATGTCACCTGATTTTTCAAAAGAGAAGGGTTGATTACGATAATTGTGTGAGCAACTAAGCTGTTTTATATAGTATATGTTGTAATATTGTAGGGCCGAGTTCACTGGCAACCATAATATCAGTATAGCGATTGTACCTTCATAATATAATATAAAATCGGAACTAACCGGAAACTAACATTGTACTGATTGGTAAAATGCTAACAGATATAACTTTTTACCGGGTCAGGCCGTTCAATCCACATTCCACATGAATGATGAGAATCGGCATTGTTCCAAACAATATTCCATCGGCAAAACAATGCACTAGAATGACATTGAGGATAATCACTCCATAGTTGGTATTGTGCACATCGACCTGGCGTGATATGTCGTACTACTCTCAATAGTTGAATCTTTCACACCGGGGTGTCCGAAAGCGTCTACCAATGCCCATTTATTCTAAATATACCTGGTTGGTAACCGTTTTGGCACTTCTTTGATATGAACTACCCGTTGTGAAGTGTTCCCCATGAATTCCCTGTAAACCTTGAAAATTAACATGGAGTACTCGTTAAGATTGATAGCTGGAAGGATTGTACAAAATAGATGATTTATGCATTTGCGAGCAACATTCTATGGTGTCTTATTCATTGAAAGGTTAGGAAATGATTTTGTAACCTTCATCATTGTATAGTGTGTACGTCTATGGTGTTTTATGTATAACCTTCATAACTTTTCGCCATTTGCATCACGCTTTATGACCTGAGCATGAACATCAACTTGCATTGTATGTGCTGCTGCCTCAAATACTCAGGTTATTTTTCCAGCAATGTAACTCCACAATCATCTAATGCAAAATCTCTCTCTTGAATATGCATATTGCTCATATATATTGCATATGCGGCAGTACGGAAAATACTTGACGGATTGTATAAATAACTTGATTTCAATTGTAGTTGACTGGCAAAACTGTGACATAAGAAATTCCCATTCTGTAAATGTCTAATGCATAAATTTTTTACAGGATCGTTAACATTTTTTATAAATTATAGTCCACTCAAACTTTCAAGAAAAGATTGTTCGTGTATTGAAACAGCCGCAAAGCAACCCACAGCCGCGAGGAAATTGAAAAGGATTCAGGGATCTTAATAAAAGTGCAAATCATTATCTTATGGGATTTCGGCACGCCAGGCCGTCCATGAGAAGCAACCATGTCATGTTCCACTTTGCTTCAGACGTTGAGATATTTCCAAAGATTGTAGTCAAAATGAATAATACTTTGACGAATGGTGCCGGATTGGATTGATACTCATTGGATCGATTGATGCAGAGAAAAATAATCTTGCTGAACGACTATGAACTGACTGAACGGCTTGAAACATACTAGTGTTCAAATGTCATGGTACTTGATGCTTGAATGCCCTCCGATGCTCAACGTCATGTGAGATCGCTGCTCTACCATCCAACTGCTGTCCTGTTATTGTCATTAAGAGAGGATAAGAAAGCTAAAAAAATAACATTTGAGGATATATATTTTTGTTACGTGACAAGAAACATTGACGTTATCAACTACTAGGCACAGTTATTGGATTGTTCATAATAGCACAGCACAGTTTCATAAATTACATAGCACAGCACAGTTTCATAAATTACAACAAAAATAGATGCAGACAGTACATTTATCGAATGGCTTAAACATAGGTATATCTGATATTGTAATTTGCATAAACATGAAAATCCTCTTTTGCTACATATTCACTTGACTTAAATGCTTTCCTTTGACTAGGATTTTGGTTCTTGTTATTCTGAATTTAGATGACAAGTCTGACATGATAACAAAAGTTGTTTATGCAGTTTTCAAGTGTTACCGTAACACGGGGTGACTTTAGCACTGCCGGGTGACTTTGGCCGAAAACCAATATTCGTTTCTATTGCACACATCGAACAATATATCGATGTGTGAGTACTTTGAGCAATTGTTTAGGAGCAATCTGCATCAATAGAGTACTATTAATGCAAATTTCATGGTTGATACAACACTTTTACATGTTCGAAGCCATTTTTATATTGACAGGTATGGTGAGAAATTTCACTACACTTTTTACGTACTCAAACTTTTGTTTGGTTTACATGCAAAGTAGGTGTTTGAGGCAATTTCCTTCGATTTGCAGACAAAGGTTATGTATCTGACAGCATTTCTGGGGTTTTCTGGGCGAAACTACAGTTCATTATTTCAAGATTGTCAAAATCATGTGGCTGATCAATTTTTTAATTTTTTGGCAATTTATGGGGTGACTTTGACCAGCTATTTAGAGTCAGATAAAATGGGTATTTTTTGCATCAAGATTAATCTTAGCGTTTGTATCTTCTAAATAATTAAATGCCAAGGAAATATAGAAGAAATCTTGGTGCCAGGAATTGTAAAGACTACACCGCAGATGAGATCCAAGCGGCACTAAGAATGATCGAGGAAGGAATGTCCGAAAGATCTGTGAGTGAAATAACTGGTATTCCAAGAGTGACTTTACAGAATAAAAGGATAGGAAAGCATCCGAAATCACCAGGAGGCCAGCCTGTTTTATCGCCAGATATGGGAAAGAAAATAGCAGACCATTGTATGGCGCAGGCAGATTTTGGATTTCCTGGAGACGAATTTTGTCTTGAGAAAAGTATCTCGAGAGAGGAGGTTGCGAGGATAACTGCCATACAAGAGGAGAAGAAGGCTGTAAAACGGAAGAAAAATGGTGACCAACCATCAACATCCCAACAAAAATGCGTTGAATTAGTCACAAGCACTCAACATGAAAGTCATGACGATTCTTCAGAAGCAGAAAAGTTCCAGGAAGATTTATGTAATGATGTAGTTGAAGTGGGAGCATTAGAAAAGGAGTTGAGAGCAAAACTAAAAGCTGGCCAGTATGTAATAATTAAGTATAAGGGAGAATTATTTCCAGGTGTTGTGGAGAGTACAGAACAGCATGGTGCAGAAGTCAGTGTTATGCAAAAATCGGGAAGCAATTGGAAATGGCCAATTCAAAAAGATCAGATATTCTATTACTGGAAAGATATTAAACAGAGAATCTGCGACCCGGACTTACTGAATGCTCGTGGAATCTATAAAGTGAATGAACTTGAAAGGCATTGGCATTGAACTACTTTTTGTCATCGGTTTCTTCAATTTTGTTGTAATTTTAAAGATATTTGTGGTTTTGCATTCAAATTAAAGTCTGAAAAATCACCATTGGTTGGATACTTCTATTTTAAAAGACTGCAGATGGCGAAAGTCAACTTCTCAGTTTGTGTCATTGGCAAATATGACTGCTAGATGTCCTGGAAGTACAAAAAATGGTGCTCGGCTAAAGACACCCCATCGCCGGGCGACTTTGGCCACCACAGAAAAATTGAAAAAAAATGATCGAAAACATGACAATAATTTTCTTTTGCAAGTTTAATCCATAGATCTAACCCTTCCGCCCATAACAAAGTTGAAGAAGGCAGAAAATCATAACATATCATAAAATAATTCAACATTGAATGTGAAAAGTGGTACAAAGTCACCCCGTGTTACGGTATAGTAAATGAAATATCCATACCCTGTATAAAATTCTCAATGATATTATGGTGTTGGTAGACTCATTGAAATTTAGACACGACTAGTATCAGAGCATTTAGGAGTCCATGAAGAGGTGAGGTATTTAAGCTGTTCAAAATCCTGCTTCTGTAATACCCATGCGATGACACATTGTTATGATGCTCGGATTTGACCAACTTCTTCCATGATCACCTCGACCGTTGAGGGAATAGATGGTGATGTGTAAGTTCGGAGATTTGTTGAGTGAAGGGGATTGTTGGATAGTCTCTATTCCGTCCCATTCTTGGAAGTCACCATCTTGCAAGTCAACTATGATTGTAAGAGTTGACAAACTGGACTGGACATGGACAACATTACAATTTAATGACCATACAAAGTATATGCTGTGAACAATCATTTATAGATCATTGGCTGTGCACAAGTCTATCAAACCTGACATGGACAGTGGCAGGAACTTTCTACCTATTGTGGGTCGCTCTTGCGCACATATACACTTATAAGATATACCATCATATCATGTTAAATTGTACTCATGAACAATGTTCCCTCTAATTTTTCACGAGTCTGCGCAAACACGTTAACTCACTGCGCAGGCCCTTGGACAATAGTGCGCAACCAGCCCCCCACATAAGGTGATAAACCGAACTTATCGGGGGCGAAGTCCCCCAGACCCCCTATCGGGCTCTGCGCTTTTTGCCGATATCATCTACATCGGGGGGGCTTAGTGGCTATCTCGCCTGAACGCGCGAAGTGCGAAAATTTTATATGATTCATGATTGAATCGGTCAATATGATCGGGAATTACATAGCATATATCTATTGCTATCCATTTTTATCATCTCTCTGCTCACATAATCAGATTTACCGGTAAAGTTGATCAAGTGAGGTGTGTTAGAAAAGGTAGGTCCTCTAAATATTATTTAAACATCTTCGCGCGCACTCGTTGGTATAATGTCTTCGTTATATGATGCTATTTCGTGACCTCCTATCGGCT
Organism: Botryllus schlosseri; assembly: GCA_000444245.1. Taxonomy (NCBI): domain Eukaryota; kingdom Metazoa; phylum Chordata; class Ascidiacea; order Stolidobranchia; family Styelidae; genus Botryllus; species Botryllus schlosseri. The sequence goes on along the minus strand of KE603124.1, from coordinate 7,434 downwards.
ATGTCAAAAGACATTGAAATCGCTCAAACGTACTAAACTAAAACACGAACACGATTTAAAATTGGTATTTCTCAACTGGCAAATAATGTTCCCTCGACATGGCATTTGTCTTGTTGTGGGACTCGGATCGCCAGCACATGAACATTCAGCGCCAGCCATTTACGCGCCTATGGACAATTAAACTTACATGTATGAATCGAAGTTTTCGGTCAGCATATTGGGCAGTCCTTTTCGGCCAAGCTTTTCTCGCTGCTGATCGTTTTGGCGCACTTCTCGGAGTCGCGTATGTCACAGTGTGACAGCCCACCCATTATGGGTGTATGTGATGATTGTTAGTTACTATTGTGATGGTACTGTTATTTCTAGGGCCGCCAAGTGTCTAGCTCCGACTCCGTTAAATGGACACTTGGTGGACCTATAACAATGCATGCCCTTCTTGTCTGAACTTGCTGCCGTGAGGACGCGGAAATAAAGCTGTCTGAAAACTATTGTGAATCTCTTTACACCGACTATATTAGGAGGTCTTCCACAATGGCGAGCACGCCAAAAAACAAAGTCGATACTATTTCCTCGTCAAAGGAGAGTTATCTGGAGGCACGCAACAGATTCCTAGTGCTTGACACGATTTCGGATTCGGATGATGACTCTGCTGATACCAGTACCGGTGTGGATGGAAAAGTCAAAGAAAGCTTGGCGAGATTGGAGAAAAAATTATGGAAGGTATTCCGCGGAATATGGCATACGAAGCGAAGGCTGCTGAATTGATGAATTCGGTCAATGGGGATGTAGCTGCTCTCCACTCGCAAGTTCGGGCATTTGAAGAAAAGTTGCAGCTGATGAACAGCGGATTTGAAGAAAAGTTCCAGTTGATGAGCTGTGGCATGGGTGACATAAAAGGTATGTTGGCTTCTGTGGTGAACTCGCCTACGGTTGATGCCGACAGCAATGGGGAATTAGGTTGTGATCCTGTCAGTAGGCCCAAGGTTGGATTTGCGATAGATTCTTGTGGAGATGAGACAGCATTTGTCCCTCCTTGTAATGGTGGTCAAAGTAGTCCTAAAATGATGAATGTGGGTCCTTTCCATTATGGTGCGTCTGATTATGTTAAAATGGCCCCCGACACATTTGATGGTGCTAGTGGTACTTCTCTGGAGGAATACCTCTGTCATTTTGAATTTACTGCTTTGTGTAATGAGTGGAACAGTGAACGTAAAGGTTGCTATTTGGGTGCTAGTTTGCGTGGCCGAGCTTTGTCTGTTGCGTGTGAGTTATCAGCTGAGGTTCGTGTGCAGTATGTGCGCCTCGTTGAACATTTGAGAAAAAGGTGTAAAACTAGTTCTCATGGCTCACTGGTTTATCGTAATTCCTTCACCACTAGAAAGAACTTGCCAGGGGAGTCACCCACAGCTTTTGCTGCGGCCCTGCGAAGTCTAGCCCATAAGGCATATCCTCAAATGTCCGACCAAGTTTGCGAGCAGATGGTAATACAGCAGTTTTGCCATGGTTTCTCAGACCCCCATGTGTGTGCTTTACTTAGCTTGCAAGATTCGAGCAATTTGGATGACCTGATTAAGGTCGCAGAGGTTTACGAAGGCGTTTTTTCGAGTAAAGTAGACCAGGGCAAGGTGGCCAAATCTTTGATTAAAACTGGTGATGGTTATGACTCTGATGGAAATTGTACGTCTAGTAGTGGAGTGTGTTCTGGTGTTTCTGATCTTCGCAAAGACTTGGAAACTTTGTCTTTGGAGGTTAGGAAACTGGTGAAATCGATGGAATCTGCCCCAGTTAGGTATTCAAAACCAGAACGTCGTGTAATGCCGAAATGCTACCGGTGCGGTGATCCGTCCCATTTGATACGTAATTGCCCGGTTCCTGTTTGCGCGAAGTGCCGTGGAGCTGGTCACGTGGCCGAGCAATGTCAATGCCAGTATCCTGCTCCGAACCAGATGTACGGCCCGGTGTTTAATCAAAATGTGCCTGCTCAACCGACCCATCAAGCTTTAAACCATTAGTAGCGGATCATTGGTCCAGTGATACCGCGAATAAGACCAGTGCTATGGACAAATCTTTGGATAGGATGTTAGAACATGATTCTTTGTTTTTTTCGTTAGCTTTATCAACTAATTGGTTTGCGATGGTGAGTGTGAATGGTTTTTCGATCAAGTTTCTTATTGACACGGGCAGTGCGATTACAGTTATCGATATTTCTGTGTGGGATGATATGCCTAACAAAGGTGAGCTGTTTCCGTATGAGACGTCGTATAAAGTTGCCAATGGTGGATGGCTGAACGTGTTAGGTAGGAGTAAGGTGCAAATGTGCATTGAGTCTGTGTGTGTTGTCAAGGAAGTGGTTGTTGCGGAGCTCGGCGCCGCTGTTGGGATTTTGGGTTATGATTATTTTAAAGAGTATGATTGTGTGTTGTATGCAAAAGACGAATGCATGGAAGTGTTGGGCCAAAGGGTCAATCTTGAACCGTCCGCTCCATCAGTGCCCTGCTGTAGAATCTTTTTGGATAGTGATCTATCTATATCTGGGTACAGTGAGACGATAATATTTGGTAAACTTAATGAGACTTGGCCCCAGTTGGATGGAATTGCAGTTATTTTCGAACCTTCAGGCAATTTCGTGAGTGAATATGAGTCGAGTGGTCTGTATTTGGTCCCTGGATTGGTAGACCCAGAATTGGATAGGATACCCTTGCTGTTGGTTAATTCTGGCGGTGAGGACATTGTTTTGCCAGCTGCCTTGTTACTGGGAGTTTTGTGTCCGCAAGAGTGTCAGCCTGTGGAATTTTGCTGTCCCACGCTTGTTCAGGATGTCCCTCATCATTCTGGATCTCTACCTGAGCATCTGGAGTGTCTGGTAGACGGTGTGGAAGGTCTCTCTGATTTCCACCTCGAATCATTGCGGAACCTCCTGATTGAATTTCAGGATGTTTTCTGTGGCCCAGATGGTCGCTTGGGTCGTACTTCTGTGATCAAGCACAAAATTGTGACTTCCTCGTCTAAACCAATCAAAGTGCCTCCGCGACGATTGGGCTGGGCCAAGCGAAAGATATTGGACGTTGAGATTGATAAGATGCTGGATCAAGATGTTATTGAGCAATCGGACTCCCCCCGTATAATACACCATTGTTGTTGGTGCCTAAGAAAGATGGGTCATCTCGTGTTGTTTTGGATTTTCGAAAACTGAACGAAGTTACAGTGGAAGACGCCTATAGTCTGCCAAGGATTGAGGGCATTTTAGACTCGCTCGGTAATTCCACTTGGTTTTCTGTTTTTGATTA
>ATSW01101767.1:0-13380 GCA_000444245.1 Botryllus schlosseri | reverse complement strand
GTGCAGGAGTATAAACCTTCCGCGCACTGCGGTCACATTAGAGCCTCGTTTTGTATCCATGGCGTCTTGAATCGAGCGCGTAAGGATTGATCGCAGGCTGGTCGGCATATCGATATTGTAATGTAAAACCCTTTACCCGAACAAACACCCAACGCGTATATTCTTGGGAATAATGTAATCAAAGTTTAAATTTATTATAATCAGCACTCAATGACATCTACACACCACCGAGTGGACAGTGAAAGGAAATGAAACAGAGCAATTGATGCTACACTGCGGTGCGTATATTAAAAGTTGAAAACTGTTGACTTTTGATTGTGGCACAGCCAATATTCGTAATACAGCGGTGATGTTGACAATTATTAGAATACGGTAAGATTAATGGTTGTTGACTAATAGCATGTTGCACCTGGCATTATGGTTGAAGTGATAGAACAAAATATACTGCATTAGTAAAAGACGTTGCTTTATAGAAAAATACACCTGACGATACATCGATTCGTGGTTACGATTGGACGTTTGGCATTAGTTGAACGTGTGGCTTGAAACTGTACGGGTCCGTGGATTATCATCGAAACCCAACAGGTTATGTTGATTTATGTAAATAGAGCAAGGTGACACTGTAAGGCAATTTAAGCGATTCGTGAAAAATAGAATACCGACAGATTTGAGATGTATATTTCTATCAGTGGTTATGCGCAATGCATTTAACCACGCGTTCATGGGTACATTACATGGGTATAGCTGGTCGTGAAAAGTCTGCAATATGATACAAAATGTTGATCCTTGAGTCTAGCTCTAGCATCTGTTTCCCACGAGACCGTTTTGTATCTCAAAGCGAAGGAATGCAATATAAAGGATGAGTAACAAAAGCAGACACAATAACTGCTATATGCGTTAATGAAGTCACGAAATGGCGGATTCGATACGTTAAAATCGCCCGAAATCACAATAGCAATATACATACAAAGCGAAAATTTAGTCATACGTCGACAGACACTGCTATTCAAGTCTGATAAATAAAAAAAGAAAGACAGTCATCAAGAATAATTAACAACATCCGAGCAATGGAACAGATAGCAAATCTTATTTTTCTACGAGAGAGGCACTACACGATGCTAAGTACTAAAACGTCGCCTCATGTGATAAATGCAAGGCGGAACATACACAAAAGAAGGCGGACGTTACGTCACAACCTCGAGCAATCCGGAAACTAGTTGGCGTAGTAAAATGTTGCCCGACATGTGAAAAAGGAAATAAAGAAAGAGTTGGATCATGTTGTAATCAATGGAGGAACAGTTGGACACTGACTACATAGAGATGTAGCATTTTGCACAGCGTTATCGGTCTTCGCGGGTAGAGACGTACACCATATAGTTGTTGGTGCGGTGGGTGACCCATATATAACCACCTGAGCAGCTTTGAGTTAAGAACTCCTCGCTCCAACTGTTAGCGATTCTGTTCAATGTAACGACAGTTTAGTCGGCTTGCGTTGTTGCTTGACTAGATGTGACACCTAAAATACAGAGAAATACATTTGTTAAGGGATTATATAAATGCATTGAGATATTTTTGTAGAATTGTATTCAGGAATGTTGTAGTACGACATTAAAATCACACCGACATTGAAAAGTTTGGCGCATGCCAACATTCGACTGCAGTCGGGGAAAATTTGGATATGTATGGTATACGACTAGAAAATCCCACGTAAAGGAATGAATACAAGCGAATGTACGAAACTGAACACGCCTAGAGAAAATCTCCAGTTGGGGCCTACGATACTTAAGTATTCAAGTATTTGAGTATCGTAGGCCCCGCTCCAGTATCTACGTAGAATGGAGATTACGTCTCAATATTTAGGATATGAATCGAATTGAAATCATCATCAAAGTCTGTACATTTGACAAGAATGTATGGATGAACACAAGTAGTATCGGAACAAGTTCAAATGCGTGCTTGAGCTACGGTCAAATATCGAGAATCCGTGTTCCACCGAAATACAATTTTTATCCAAGAAAATGAAAGATACCATAGCGCATAGCACACAAGTGCCAGTATTTCAATTCCAATACCTAGCAGCGAATATTGTAGACTAAAGCGTTCCTACTTACGAATCTATCGGTACGCAACAAACGCATTCTTCTTACTCACCTTCAAAAGGACGTGCCGCTGAATCGCCATGAAAACCATTCGCCAGGAGAGCCTAAATATGATTTATCCATGAATACGTAACCGGTTTTATTAAAATAAGTAACAAGGCTGGATCGCAATCAAGTCGTGATATCCTCAATTGGATTTACACAATATAAATATTCTCACCTCTTGTAGCCATGCTTGTCGCAGCTTTTGTAAAACAGCAGGATCTGGTTGATTAGAGTCTTGCGAATTATTATCATCGCTACTTTGCGACGCAGCTGTCTTCTGCGAGGAAATCATACCGATAATGCGTACTGACGGGCGTCGGCGGTAGAAAAGAATTACAGGGGCTAAAGCATGAGCTGTTGGGGGTAACGGATCTACAGCGCGCGGAAAGAGCTCAGCAGTAAATTGGGCGTAAAACTTAACATGTAAATACGATAAGTATCGAAGCCAATAATCGACGTCGGCGTCTAGGTTTGGAGACTGAAAATTAGCAGATAATACGCTATGGGCAGTATGGGCACTAGGGCTGTTCAAAAATCACCTTTTTTCCTGAATCTTGCTGGTTACTTGATTAAATTGTTAGGTTGCCTTAAAAAACGACGCACACCAAATTTGAATTCATTCCAATCAATATTCGCGGATTTCGTAGAGTTTGAAAATTTTGAATTTGCCTAAAAATGCAAAAAAAAAAATTTTCAAATTTTTCTGCCAACCCCATGAAATTGTTGCGCTGTCTTCAAAAACGATGCAAAACAAATTTGACTCAATTCGAAGCCGTAGAAGTGGAGTTATTTCAGTTTTTCTTTGATCATTCTGGGATTATCCTTGACTGGTGGATCATCCCAGAATTATCATCAAAAAACTTGAATAACTCCGCTTCTGCAGCTTGGAATTGAGTGACATTTGGTTTCCATCGTTTTTGAAGACAGCGCAACAATTTCATAAGGTTGGAAGGAAAATTTAAAAAATATATTTTGGGCATTTTTAGGCAAATTCAAAATTTTCAAACTCTACGAAATCCGCGAATATTGGTTGGAATGAATTCAAATTTGGTGTGCGTCGTTTTTTAAGACAACATAACGATTTAATCAAGTAACCAGCAAGATTCAGCAAAAAAGTTTATTTTTGAACAGCCCTAATGGGCACGTTTCGATAAGAAATCAATATACGATTGCGTGTTTTGAGAATTACCCAAGTCGACAATGGCACATAACTTGCTCATAACCCAGGGAAAATTTAACATCAATGTAACTGATTGTACGATGAATTCATGCTGCCTGCATTTCCGCAAGTCAGAAAAACCGTTTAAGTTAATAATGATTGAAGCGTTAAAATGAAAGTTAATGTCGATATAAGGATTGGCGTTAGAGTTTAAAAAGTCAGATGCTGAAGTGTCGCATAATCAACTGTCCACGTTCGTTGTGATACTTACAGCAGCGAGTTCCTGCATCGCGGAGAGCTGTTGGTATCGCCTCGCCAGCGTATCAGGACTCCAAGACGAAAGCGACTGCGTTCGATTCTCCGTTTGCCGTAGCGATCGCAGATACGCGATATTTAGCTTCTGTGTTCTGTCTAGGCGGGCTGCTACCGCGCGATCGGCTTGGAGAGTCCCGTTGCGCGTATTCGTCGGAATCGTATCCGGGGGATAAGTTCGCGCATTCGGACAACGCTGAAACTGGAATCGCAACGTAAAAATACATTCCCGCGAGACGCAACAAACGCGTTTGCGCTTACCGGGTGCTTCGCCTTCGACGGAGTTTACAAAGTTTTGCAAATGAAACTTGGAGAAGACGTGGTTCCTGTAGTCTTGTGCGGATCCGAAACGCACCTCAGGGCAGAGGTGACAAGAGCTTTTTGCNGGACTGGAACAATAAATGGTCGCAATAATGAAATTGAACAGATATGAGCGAGTTAGCGAAAGGAGTATTATGAAAACTGGTAAGCCAATTACTCATTTGGTAGGAATGAAACTGCTGAGTTCTGAAGACCTTTCGCATACAATTCTACTGAGAGCGGGTCNATAACGACGCACTGCTACTTATTTTGAGTAATCAAATAGATGTTGCGCACTTGCAGTACTTACGGCTCACGGTATTGTTTTTATAGACTACTTCCACTTGTATTTGAACGTTTNNGATCAGCACAAAGACTAGGCTAGGCTACTTCGTTTTTATANTTGGGGAAATTTGAAATGTAGCAAATAGTTTTCAGGCAAGTTTGCATCAATTTNATGAGTGAAATTGACATAAAANTACNTGAAATAGCCCCTGTATNATGGTATCGAGATATATATTAGATTATTTTGCGTGTTTNTAGTGTCATTGTTCATTTTGTGTGGATCGCTAAGAGCCATCTTACAATTTCGAAAGTAGCCAGCCCTGATTACTGCTTAAGTATGCGACCTACTATATTTAGAAATTACTTACTGCATTACTTTCAGACCTNTCACTTTCTACGTGAACTCAAGGTAGTTAAGGCAGGTCTTGAAAATCGCTATTTCTAATTGAGTAGAAATGTACGGCGTTACTTTTACAACTATTTNATTAATTACGCGAGAGCGAGATCGTATGNTGGCGTAATAGAGCCACAGAAAATGCCAACTTAANACGCCNATCCTTTTGGTCCACNCATTGTATAATAACATATTCAGGAATATGATTATCTAAAAGTGAAGCAAATACGACTTCTCATAAATACGCTGCACCCCTATTGCAGATCACTGGTACGCAATAAACACATGTCAAGGGCTTTCTAGCGAATACGAGAATATACTTTCTGATGACATGATGATGACAGAATATTTCATAAGATTTATGATTCCGAACACTGATATGCCATCANCATCGTGATGTCTCGTTATANAAGTACAGTATTCTCGCATCATGAGAACGCAATTCNGCTCACTTTCGAGTATTCGAGTATTATAACTAAGACAAAGGAATTACCTGTTAGGTTGTTCCGGCGGTATGTCCCCTTGTCTAGCCTTCTTTTCTTTCGCCCTCGCGTTTTGGAACCAAACCTNCGAGGCANGAGAATTTGAAATCCNGTGTATAGGCGAGAAAACGCNAAAATATACCTGAATGACTCTTTTCGGCAGTCCGATATGCTCGCCCAGTATTTCGCACTCGAGCAAGGTCGGTGTCTTGTATTGCGAGAAACAGTGCTTCAATGCGTTCACTTGCAGTGCTGTCATTTGCGTGCGGTAGCGTTTTGACGGTACCATAAAAGAATTTGTGGCGCTGCCCATCGATTCTAAACAAGAATTGTGGAAACGTCAGTCGGTATATTCGAATTGAGAAATATAACATATGGTGCTCAATCCCAGCCTGTAACGTTTTCTATCACTACGAACAAGCCATGGCCTAGCTTTGTCTAAAAANACGAAAACTGTCAAGTAGAGGTAGTGGTCGTATAAAATTCTAACCACTAGCAATGCAAGTTGGCAGGACCTACTCGAGTACTCCGAAAAAATNAAAGTATTCCGTTNTTGACCACCTCTGGACGAATATTGGGGCACGAACAGACGCCTTCAGCTACCATCTCCACTAATGTTACTNTGGATTTGATATTTGATTGCAAACAAATCAAAACTGCGAGTCATCTCATCCTCCACCACATCTACATCACCAATCATTATGGCTAACCGAGCANAGCTTACCGGGCGATGAGACAGCGGGCGGCGANACGCCGCGGTACTCCGCCGTCGCGTTGACAATNGAACTGGTCGACGAGACCGACNGCTCCCGTCGATGCTGGTTGCTCATCGCCACCTTGGTGCCGAAGATTTGTTCCGTCACGGCCTTGTAGATTTCGGCCGTTCTCAGGGAAAAATCGCCGCTCGCGTTAGACGCGACTGGTTTGAATTGGTCAGAGTCGTTCGATTCCTTTCTCCGCTTCGCGTCAGGCTCGCCGTTTGAAGATTCGTAGACATCGCCGTGCTCCGAAGAGCCAGTGGACTGCGATGCTGTATAGAGAATTTCAATTTACTTCAAGTATGCCGGCGACTGCAATGATACGAAAAATTATTGATCCTGTGATCGCGATTTTATAAAAATTGTGACGTCTCACTTATTTATATACTTGGAAGTCGCTACAACGATGACTACTTTGATCACATCTGATTCGAAGTTGACAAGATACTCTTTATGTCCGCCTCGAGTGTTTGACGCCTTTTAAAGCACCCGTCAGGCCGTCATTAGTTCGATTGTTCAATAATATCATCATCTTCCTTTGCTTTACTATTTACGCGTGTAATAGTTTCTTCAGTGCAATTACTCTTATTATCTTGATTAGGCGAAATAATGGCATTCCATAAGACGAAGCCTTCCGAGTTGTCAAGTCGGGTTCACCCGAGCAAAAATTCTCAAAACCACACGGCCTGTACTCGAAATAGATCAAATACCAGACGTGTGGTCTGTCGAAATTGCGTGATAGCATGTTCGATCACGCATTGACTCAGCCTTTCCCGCGAAATAAAATGGTTGATGCTATGAGCGCATTATAGAAGCACTTGTAAAGTTTTGCAGATACGTAAACACGACACAAGTCACAATAATCTATGTATACAGTCGCGCTATTTTTGCATTATGGCCGAATTCAAAATAAACGCAAGTCAAAACATTTCTCAAAGGCCATCAAGATGATCACTGGACAGATTAAGCGACACCATTGTTTCAATCAAAGAGTCAAAGAGTGATTATTTCCACCTCTGGAATCCTGTTGTCTCTCAATACAATTTTCGCGATTCATAAATCACAACTGCAGTCCGTTGATTACACACAACTTATTTCATAGCGCTATCCGAATATTTTGATGCGTGTTTACTGTTTACGCCATACAAATTAAAGTCTGGAATTTTCGGCCGTCTGTTCCATCATCGTGTTTACGGATGCTTCAATACAAAACGTAATTCTCTTCCACTATGACACACGTGAGAGGTTCGTTCGACCTACGAAGGCGACGTTGTCATACAGAATTACCAGGTATGGGCATCAATCATTTCCATTAGAGATATGAATATTGACGGTGTTCATAAAACGCAGTATGGTCAGGTCTATTTATAACTTTATTTATAACTCATAACTGCCCTAATGATTGGACCGCATCCATTTACGAAATTCGCATCGATTGCAAAATGATGTTACCATATCGGCGCGGTATTTTGAATAATCCAACTGTAATTTGACGCATGCAATCGGTAACGAATAATCAGCCGGATCGCTTACCTAAGTCTTTTTCCATGGCGTGCTTAGCGAATATGTCCTTGTAATCAATATCTTTTTCTTGAGAAGGGCGTGAATCATCGCGAGATGTCGAAGAAATCGAGGGAAAGGTCGCGCTGAGAGATGAAATGCAAAGTTATTACACAGGCCAGTTAACATTGCATTATAAAACTGACTGTACTATACTGATATAACAAGTGTCTCTCTCCGGCCAACAAATAGAAAGGCATATATAAACAACTAACACGCGTATATACGCGATGAAAAATGCGATGTTGAAGTTGACGAACGTGGAAATATGTTTTACTGTGGTGGGCTATGCTACATAGATTAGCGACAACAATAATTTCAAAATAACTTCAACTAGGACGCGACGTAATTCTTGAGAAATCTCCGCCATATCAAATTTATAGTCACATCGATGTTAGTATCATGCAAGTTCACTTACCCAGGAGATATTTGCTTCGACTGACTCATAGCTATCGAAGTAGATGACGGAGATTGCATGTGCCGGTACCGAACGTGTGCGTCCAAATCCGCTTTGGTCCGGAAGGTCACTCGACAGTGGGGGCAGGTTTGTGGCATGCCAAGCACGGCTGTGATTCGCCCGACGGATCGAAATTGACCTTTTCGTTCCCTAGCTCGCGTGTTTTGAAACCAAACCTGGAGGAGAAAGTACCACGTTGATAACGGTGTCAAAGAGTACAGCATACAGCATGCGAATACTTGAATTTGATATGTTGGTGTAGCCAAATTCTCAATTGTATAGGACCAGTTATCAGTAGAGTCGGTCAAAGTAGTAATCGTAGATACTCGATTAAAGTAGAAGTTACGATCTCAAAGACATCTTAAAAGTACTTCAAATGAAAATAGAATATGGACATTTTAACTGTACTCCCGTAAGTAGTCTCGATAAGTAGATTTCGTCGAGAAGAAACATACTCTTAGTAGCCGATTGAACGTGGCTACTTTCAAAAGTAAGTAGTCAGTATGTAGAACAAGTAGGGATAACGTACGGAAATGCACAGAAAAAGTAGGAGTACTTCGTGACTGACCACCTCCGGCAATCAGTACCATAATTATTATTTCTCTGCGTATTTTTCTATATATATCGTGGATGTTCGATAGACCGCCTGTTCACGTCTATCTGTTGTCGGAGATGGAGAGATTGTACATTACTTTCTGCTTATGGGAGGAAATATATTCTTCATATATGGCTACGGTTCTACCTGAACTACTCGCTTTTTCAACCCCACGATGTCCGAAATCTGTTCTATAACCTTCCTGCTGGGACTCGAGTCGACCAGATATTGTTGATACAAAAACTCGAGCTGTTCCGGAGTAATCGTAGTTCGCAGGCGCTTGGGGTCTTTGTTGGGCTCGCTCATACCTAAACGCAGATAAATTATCATTACAAACACGAACTACATTCGATACAAAATTACCAGATATACCTTTCCGTTTGAACCCGGACAGTGCCCTGTTTCCCATCGCGTCAGCCAGAGATCCCGGGGACATTTGATTGTTTTGCGCGGGCATCGCTTGCTTCTTTAGAAAATCCCCATGCGCGAGAAACGGAGACGATGCATGCGATGACGTCACGGATTTGACGTCATAACTAGAGTTTTCGTATTTCATCATGTCGTGCATTCCGAAACGGCTTATGATGTCGTTCAGCGAATGCGGCGTACTTGTCGCGGCTTTTGTCCCGATTAAGTTCGATTCGGACTTTACTGGGATATTTTCAGTACTTCCAGCGGAAGATTCGCCTTCGCTGTTTTGTGGGGGCGGATTGTTTGCAGTTCTGTCCACGAGGCGCTTTTCGTGGTCGCGCGCCGCTTCTGCGTAATCGGATTTGCCACGTCTATCGGGCGAGGGCAAGTCCGCCGCTCTGAAATTTTCGTTGGAGACATCGCGTGTTACGTTGAAGTTTTTCGAAGCCGCGTGAAGATCGAGGGACAAGGTGGGTTTGCTACCGTTCGGAGACTGCGGCGACAAGTTCCTCTTCCTAGACACAGTGTTGAAAGAAGGAACGTTAGACGGCGCGTGTTGGCTGATAGGGCCGTGCGTCATCTCGTAGCTTTTCCTCGCTTTCTGTCGAGCGTTCTGAAACCACACCACGATCACACGGGTGCTCAATTCCAACATCCTCGACAATCTGTCCAGGTCTTCGTCCTTCGGGTAGGCGTTCTTGTCGAAAAAGTCCTGCAGGACTTTCAACTGATAGTCGCTGAAACGGGTCCTCGGTGTGCGTCTGGTAATGGAGTTCATGGCGGCGCTTGAAGCGTTTGAGTACGGGTAGTCGTTGGACATGTGCGATACGGACCGATTGAACAGGTAATGAGACTGTTCGCTGTGCGAGTAATCGTCTTCCGACCCGGAGGCTAGAGCCAGCGAAGGTGGAATCTGCAATGAAGACGAGCTCTCGCTTTTCGTTCGGGTCAGTTTCGCCATGTAAGCCATCGGGTTAGAGTAGAATTTATGCTGAGCTTCCGCTATTTTCGTCGGATTACAACCCAACGACTTTAATATCTGCAAGGCCTCGTTCTGTGCGCCGTTGGAACTGGCTGCGTCGCTGCTCATGTTTCTGGTATTCTTTTCGGGTTCGTCTCTTCCTTGATCGCGCAACTTGTCAGCGTCTCTCTGCGGCGGAAAATCTATGCTGTCGTTCGTCTCTTCCGGAGACTCCGGACCGCCTTTCGGCGAGTCCGATTGGGACAGTTGAAAGTCGGGGTTGACGTCATCGAGCGATGTCATAGGTGGGATGTTGAAGTTGTAAGGCGAGTCTTTAGATCTTTGGCGCTCTTTGAACAGCGTGTTTCGGAACCAGTGCTTTATCACTTTCGACGGGAGATTCGTTTTCAGCGCCATTTCCGCCACCTGATCCTCGCCGGGAGACGTGTTGATGTCGAAATTCGATCGTAATACTTTTAGCTGATCGTCCGTGATCCTGGTGCGCGGTCTTTTCGCCGGTATCTCAGTCTGCGATTGGTTCAATTGCGAGTTGGAAGCGTTGCTGTTTTGTTGCTGGGCTCGTAGCAATTTCGAAGTATCCGGATCCGGATCCTTACCCGGGACAGACCCGGATCCCACTTGAGATTGGTAAGCTTGCAGCATGCTAGCGACCGGGTTGGCCATAAACGCCTGCGGTAACGACTCTTGAGACATGCCAGAGGCGAGCAGGCTAGCGGCGAAAGCAGACAGCATCTGCTGTTGGGCGTTGTTTTCGGCGAGGTTTGGCGGAAAAGGTAAGCCGTTACTTCCGCCACCCAAAACCGTCGGGTACATCAGCAGCTGTTGCATTTGCTGCTGTTGCTGGAGGTATCGCATCGCCAGCCATTGATTAACTGCGCTGTTGCCTGGCATGCGTGACTGGTGTTGCTGCTGCAACAGTGCCATTACTGCCATCGGATCCATAAAACCAGGGCTAGCCGCGCCTTGCATGGCAGCTCCGTACAACTGATCGGCGAGCATGTTCATGATGTTGGGAACGTTTGCTGGATTCATGTTCTTGTTGGATGCCATGGTGGACTGTTGTTGCATAGCCGATTGAGCCTGGGTGTTCATTAGAAACTGTAAAAGCATTTGCTGCTGCTGTAACTTCATTTGTTCGTCCACTAATAAACCGGGTCTTTGATTGTGATTTAGCGGCGATCCGCTCGGAGTCTGGGTGGCGAGTCCCGGGTAATTTTTAGCAAAGGCTTGCATCGCGGCCTTTTGGAAATCTTGACTTTGGTCGCCTGGTGCTATAATCGGCAGCGGGCCCGATGCGGGCGATTTGTTTTTTCTGGGTTTGCTGTAAGACGGCGCTTGAGCGCGTTGTTCATCCGTACTGCTAGGAGAAGGATTCGTGTCCGTGCGATAAGTCGGCCCGTTTTCTGCCTCCTGTTTGAGGCATTCCCAATACCAAGATGTGTAGCCTTGTATGAATTCGTTCAGCATTTCAGGCGACATCTCCTGATTGTGAACCGACTTTTCGTGGACCTTCAATATCCAAGAGTTCGAAAATTCCTTCCCGCACCGGCCGCAAATTAGGTCAGTGACTTGCTTCTGGCGGCTATCTGACGGCGTTGGTTCGGTGTCACCGCCCGCCTGAGGTGCTATTTCCTTTCTCCACTGTTCGGCCTTCTCCTTGTTTTCATCGGATTTGTTTTCGACGAAATGAGAGACCGCATCAAACCCAACTTCTTGCAGCACGGTCTTGTGGGCATTTTTACTGATTCCTGGATAAAGAAGACGCCCTCGTTTCCACTTGTAATCCGATAATAAGGAAAAATCGAAATTCGACGAAGTCGAGCCGATTTTACCTTGATTTTCTCTGTCCGTATTGTCTTGGTTCAAGCCTCCATTAACGCATTCAGTATCGTCACCGGTTACGTCATCACCACGTTTGAATTGATGGGTATCTGAGCGAGACTCGGCCGGCGACCGGCTACCGGTACTCCGTGATTGCGCTATGCCATCTTCTTTGCAACCGCTAATATTTTTACCGGCATGGCGGTCTGAGGTTTTAATATGATTCAGCAAGTCGCTTCTGTTCGTATACGTCTCGTCACAGTGGCTAAAAAGTAAGGTATCGTGGTATGCCCTTTCTATGCGTCTGACGTGATATCAGATGCTTACCTGCACGTAAACGGTGGGTTCAGACGATCCCACGTGCCTGCGAAATTGCTATCGGTCATCACGTCTGCAGCCAGTTCTGAATCGCCGCATATGGACCGCAGCAGCTCGGCCGGATTTACCCACATATCACTTTTGAAAATTGCTGTAAAGTGGAGACAGTGCAGTGAAAAGTGTTCCGCTAATCAGCAGCACAACCAACATCCGGTGGAGCGTGCACTTTACAGAACGCGAGCGCGACATTAATACAAAAGTTAACAAAAGCTAATCTAGATGGGTTTGGCCCAATAAATCAACATAAGTAGATTGTGTATGTAAATGAGAGCCACCAACGTAAACAGTGATGGCAGAAATCGTTATAATTTATGGAACGACATATAATTCCACACACAAGACGACTCGTAATTAGCGTCGAGCTAATGTGTAATGGCGCTCTAGGCAGATAAATAATCACGATTATTGTTTTGAATTCCGTCATGGCCGTACTTTGTTTCTCATCAAAAGACGGCCAAACCTTTGTAGGCTTCTGTCAACAAAATTTAATAGATTGGAATTGCGGCTTGCCTGCCGATTCCGAGAAAACATCCATCATTTTGTTCATGTCTACCACGATGGTAATGATAGGCATCTAATTGACTTCGAATTCTTCCAATGTTTCGAGGCGTTAGTTTGTACTGGCTTGACGAGTGATGCTGTCTGGATTTCGGCGTTCAATGCGGTTTAACCTTATCAATGCTCTCAATCTCCCGGTGTACCAAACTTGGCAGATATCGCGAACAGAATCTCTTCACGACCTAGTTACGGAAGGCCAGTCTAAACCTTCTTGGCGTCTTACACTGTTGCTAAGGCGAGTAGATTGGGGCGATGCGATGAGAAGTGATGGTGCAGTGCTCAAAAATGGCCGATGACTAGGGCTGGGCATAATGATTCGAGTACTCGAATCGGAATCGAGTATTAATTGTAATGATTCGAGTCAAGTAGTAAAAGAAGATTTTTTCGAGTACTGGAATTATACGCTCCTCGCCACCGGAAGTTAATTTATCATCGAGAAATATAGTTTCGACAGTAATTCACACTGTTGAAGCCTTGAAACCTTGATTGGCCGTATCGTAGCATACGAAACATATAGTACAAAGCTGCGAAGTTGCTGGAACTAGCAGATTTCCAACATCAGAATCGTCCCGCAACATTGTCACCAAGTGCAATAAAATCGGTATGATCGAAAAAATACCAAAATATCTTTTATGTGATGGATAACAGGCATTATATTCTTCGTGGTGGCATAAAAGGTACATATTTAAACCTTCACACATCACGTTCTGTTATGACGTCATACTGAGTGATACTCGATTACTCGACTCGACTCGAAGCATATTACGTGATTCAGAATCGAATC
>ATSW01101746.1:0-17975 GCA_000444245.1 Botryllus schlosseri | reverse complement strand
TCTCAGTGTACTAGCTAGTTTCAAGATATCTCTCACAGTCTTATAGAACTTACGATTGAATTTGAAGAAAACGGTAGGTGTACTAAGTTCAATAACTTGGAAGTTTGAGTTCATCGTTACAATACCAATGTGGTGGTGGTAAAAGCAAAAATAGATGCAACGCTGTAAATTTTATGGAATTACAAGTAGAGTTAGCAATATCTAAGACATGTCAAAACTAAAAATGACTGATGACACAAGCAGGGTTGATATGACTCGAGTCGCGAATTTCCGTCGACTTGACTTGACCTAGCAATTTTCAGTATTGACTCGCATAATCCCCATGACTTGTGACATTGTATATGGCTTGATTTAAGTCTCGTGATCATGGACGATGCCCAAAAATAGGCTCAGAACCAGTGTTTTTGTTTATTTGAAGAGACATAATGAGATTGATAAAAACGAGGGTCTTACGAGTTGGAGCCATCGAAATCACCAAAGAACTTTAGAAATGTGACTTCAACGTGACTTGAACTCTATAATAAACAAGGAAGACTATGGCTTGGACTCGAGTCTCAAGACTGTGACTTGAAGTCGGCTAATTTTTCTTAGACTTGGACTAGGACTAGACCAGGTGGTGAGTGGTTAATATTGACTCGATTTCACTCGAGTCAAAGCTAAAAAAATTAATACTGACTCGTGACTTGGCTGCAACCCTAGACACAACACAGAATAGTCTTTAAAAAAAGAATCCATCGATATATGTTGTCAAATCCATGTGGTTTACATGACAATTTCACTCATAAATGTGGTAAAGCTTATTTCAAATTACTTTCAATTTCTCAAAATCCAAATTGTGAAAAGTACTCAGATTTTTACCTAAGATTTGTTAAAGTAGAATGAGTCTGAAAAGGACGTGGGAAAGTAGCACAAGTAACCTAAACCTAAGCCTTTAGTACACTACACAGTCCACACCAACTCAAAATATTCTACAACTGTAAAACAACGATGATACAGAACTCAGGGTGATTTGGTTTACGACATGCAGACAACGCCTTACCTATAGTTAAAACCGTAATGTAAAACAATGATGGAATAAAATATAAGAAAGGTTGAGAAAACTAAGAGACTTTCATCCAGCAAAAGGCATGCAGGTTGGCATATTCTAAATGCGAAGTCAAGTAGATGACCAAAAAATATTATCCAGCATATTTAATATAGACATGCATATAGATTCCCCATGCATGCCACTTCACATGACATAAATGTCATGTAAGGCTTAATTCCGGTAAATTGAAGTGTAAATATAATAAGGTAATTCTTCCATACTCAAAAGTTACTTTGTGTCAAAATGGGCTCGCATGTGGTTCCTCAAACAGGAACTCCTGACGAATAACTTTCCGCATATTTCACACCCATAATCTTTTACGTTCAAATGGCTCTTCATATGTTGCCTCAGAGAATGTTTTTGAACAAACGCTTGACCACACGTTTGACATTTGAAATCTTTTAGATCCAGATGGATACGCATATGCCGATTCAAAGAACATTTTTGGTTAAATGAAAGGTCGCATCTCCCACATTTAAAATCTTTCACGCCATAATGGATGAGCATGTGTCGCTGTAGGGATAGCTTTTGACTAAAATATTTGCCACAGACTTCACACTCGAATTTCACAGCAAAATGGATGAGAGTGTGATTTTTTAAATACAGCAGTGTGGAGAACGATTTTCCACATGTCTCACACTCATGTCTCTCATCGTTAGTGCGTGAATGGATGAGCAAGTGGTTAGCTAAACCTTCCCTTCGCTTGAACGATCTTCCGCATATTTCACACGAGAAATTATTCACATCCAAATGGATCGCCATATGCTTTCGCAAACCATCTGTCCTCCTATGTAATGAGCCACATATGTCACACTTCAACTCTATACCATCAGTGTGTGTCCTCGAATGATTTCTTAGAGACTGTTGATGCTGGAAAAGTTTACCGCATACTTGGCATTCAAAGCTTTTTACAGCAGAGTGGACGGACATATGTGATTTCAAAGCTGTCTTTGAGCAGAGCAACATTGCGCAAATTTTGCACTCAACTTTTTTGATAGCGGATGCATTATGGACGATCTTTTTATGTTTTCTCAAATCTTTCTTTGTGAAGAATGATCTTTCACAAATTTCACATTTGAAACTTTTAACGTCAAAATGGCGCAGCACGTGATTCTTCAAACCTCTCATTTCTTTTAGAACTTTGCCGCAAATTTCGCATGTAAAATTTTTTGTACTTGAATGGAACTGCATGTGCTTTTTGAGATCATCTCTTTGTCCGAAGGGCAAATGACATGTTCGACAGGTCACAGTTTCCGTAGCAGAATGAAGCAGTAGGTGCTGACTCAAATTCCATTCAGAGGACAATGATTTGAAACAAACTTCACATTTGAAAGGCTTTACGCCAGCATGGGTCAGCAAGTGCTGACCTGAACTGGATTCATGCGCTAAGGATTTGAAATAAAGTTCACATTTGAGAGGCTTCACCGCACGAGTGTGAATCAGCAAGTGAATTTTCAGAGGACTCTCTGTGCTGTAAAATCGCCCACAAACGTCACACTGGTGGTATGGCATGGCGGAATGAATGAACAGTGTTTCTTGTCACCAGCTTCCACGAGTAATAACTTTACACAAATTTAACAAAGCGTGTTCAATTGTGCTCTATGATGAACTTGCTGCGTGTCTTGTAACTAAAACTAGCCCAAATCGTCCCAATGCTCAAATCAGTCCGAGTTTGAAAATTCGAGGTAGTGATGAACGATGATAGAAGCAGAGCTGCCACAGAGGTATCAATCTATAAATTTCAATGCATCAATCTGAAAAAGTAAGCAGGACTATTAATAAATCAGTGTAAATATAACTTGTGGGAACTGACTACAGCCATGATCAAATGATGTTCATATTTACCGCTTACATGCTGACACAACACAACAATATTTCTTTTTGAATTGACTGCAAAAAGAGCAGTGTGTCCGTCACATTTCTTTGAACTCGTCAAAAAATGATTAAAACACGTTAAGGCAGTGGTTCTCAACCTTTTAAACCTCAAGGCATGCTTTCGAAATGAAAAATAGTAGGGTACACACTAGCAAACTACCAGAATACTTAGCAGCACCCACTGCAGTAGTAACATTGACTAATGGGCCAATCCAAAATGCTTCTGTATTAAAAGTTGAGAAGTTCTCACGAAAACAAAACAATTCGTTGAATTTCATCACAAAGAAAGTCAGCGCAAGATTCGTGGATGACTTCTAGCGCATATCTTTTCAATGTGCGGGCACTCATAGAATAATGCAATTTTCATCTTTTCTTCACGATCACCACTAACGAATACGGAAGAGTGGGAGCAAAAGCAATTCAATGCATTTTCACGCAAATCGTTTAGCATGTGCGTGAGGACTGAGGATAACCATACCTCAATAGTACTACTGGGAGAAACCGGCAGTTCAATTCCACTGACACGACATGATACTCTTATTACAATATTTGAAATTGTCAAGACAAATGCATAATGAGCACATTCAATATATTATATCAAGTCTAGATCATGGGACGACGTAAAATTTTAGTTTTAAGCTCCACTTTAACTGACACCTCTTGAAAAACACAACTGCTTGTGCAGAAAGAATACTACAAAGACCTCATGCATCATCACAAAATAATTCCTGCCGAATAGACGTTGAGATCCAGAGTCTTCACGTCTTGCGAATCGAATTCTATCAACGTATTCAACAAATTCGTCTTGGGGTTGAATTCGAGGATACTCGTGCATGGTCTGTTAGAAAAGAACCCACCGCATATGTATACCCTTCCGCCAACACAATAAGTAACAAAATATGAACGTTGCAAATTGGGAAGTGGGATTTGCGTCCAAATACGTGCGTCATGGGGCAACAGAAGGATGTTGCTTCCGTAAACTGACTTGCCACTAAGTCCACCAAGAACGTATATGCTCTTATTNAAGGTGCATGCGACTGCACCAGTTCTCTTATCCGGTAAGGATGGCCCAATTGACCAAGTGGATGTCGAAAAGCTGAAACATTCCACATCTTGCAATTAGTTATTCAGTCCATTAGAGCCTCCAATTACATAAAGCTTATGCTGGAAAATAGTGAAGGCAGACGAAAGAGTTCTATATTGCTTGTTGGGGAGCTTTGACCAATGGTTATTATTTATGTCATATTGAGCCAAACAGCAGCTCGGATATTCATTTGCTACATAAAATTTACCCGANTNNCAGGCAACTACACTGCTGTAATATGGAAATGAACGTTCAAGTTCTTTCCAGAGCGAATCATTTTCGAGAAAATNACGATAGTACAGATCATANTTGNGATCAATAACATATATGTAGCATTCCATTANAACNACTGAGCCTGGTATNAAATTGAATGGCCGTAGCTCAGTGACCGACTTTCTGTCTATGTCAAACCACATGAGACGAGAAAGATCAACATTCACCATCAAAATACCAGGAGTACAGTCACCTTTGTAATCACTGGCTTCTACATATGATTTCTCGGGCAGCGATTTCATGACGTACGTCATGCATTNGGTGGATTTGGCAACAGATTGTTGCTGAGATAAAAATTTACGATATGAGATGGGTATTTTTTGCAGNTCAATATGCTGCAATAAGTCAAAAAGTTGATTGGATCGNTCCAANTTGTCGTTGAACCAAATCGTCGCGGCTTTGCACTTGATCACATCCAACATCTTCAAATCTTCAGAGGAAATCAAATATTCCAGGAATTCGAANTCNANTTCCTTGAATTCGTCCCTTTTCATGATCGCGTGAAAGTGTTCATGAGCAAAACTTCTGCATGCTTGCTGTAATCGTTGACAGGAATACTTATCGGCAATATTTCTGGTGTCGAAAAACGAGTCCACGTCAAGATTTTCATNCAGGAAAAGTGACANTGCATCGCATGCTTTATTAATTCCAAACAAATGTGCCACATACATNAGTTTTTCCGTTTTTTTAATCANGAAGGAAGCTTGTCCAGTGTACATNATTTCAATGCAGGTCATCACACATTCAGGATCCACATNCTTNAAATCNACCATTCCCAACCTGTTCTCTTTTGTGTCGTGATTNAGCATCTTTGCAAAATACTCGGAACTTGCGGCAATNACGCACTTGTGAACAAAGATTTCCTTTTCTCCCGCTTTGATAATGAAGTCGCAATACTGTTGATTGATTCTGAACTCGTCAAATTTCGACAGAAGGTCGAGGGCATGGCCCGTCTTGTCAATTTTCAAAAGATGTTCCATCACTGCTCACCAGTTTATATCCAAAATATATAGCTCACTAAAAAATTTAGAATAAAACTGTAACTGTAACATCAGATACATGGTGAGTTTAGTTGTAACATATTTATGCAACGGTATCATCATATTCCTAACATACAGATAGGAAAGAAAATGTAATCCCCCATGTTAGCAAAGGGTGATATCCTTGGGCTTAGGGGACAGAAGATAGAATACCAAGGAACAAATTGAATATTATAGGGCCAAGGACATTTTAGGGTCTTTAACATAATCGAAGAAGAAATACCTTCTTTATTCTACAGAAAGCAATAAAACACAGACATCTACAGTGGACACAAATAGATGGAAGAAAAGTACCAACCAAGTAACAGCCAAACCGAATCACATCGGAAAAACTTTTTAGCGTACGTAACAAAATCGTACTATAAAATTGCAGTTTGTGATGCTGAACCTACTTATAGCAGTTGAACGAGTTACACAGTTTGAAAATTTTCTAGCATCCACAAACAAGTAGTGTCGAGCACAATTTAGTTCAGTTCATTAAGAATCCACCTCAATTCAAAACACCAAAAGACTGCGATACAATGAAAAAATAGCAAGGTGTCGAAACGATTAGAAGTAGGCTTGTCTTTGACACCAGAAACCCACCCAGGCCGAAGCAAATTAAATGGATAACATGCACACTGAACGAAGAGTAAAAGAACATAATATAAAAAGACAAACGACAAAATAAGGTTGCATGTGACGGAAGGCGAGATCGATATGTCAGGTCATGATCTGGTACACCTGCGGGAAGACTAGTGCTCATGCTCATTTAGTAGAAATTGATTATACTTGAATATCGATACACTTGGAGCTTTGGAGCCGGAGCCATGCATTTTCACTGGAGCTCAACATGAAATTGTGTGACAATTAAACACGCGAAGCGTGAAGAAAAATTTCACTACTATTTTAGCTTATTGTAATGTACGAAGATTTACTAAAAATGTGACTGGATCCTGGATCTGCCACTACGTCGGAACTGATATTTCAGTCATCAACATCCCAAGTGTCGCAGCCAGACTTGTTATTTTTGGTTGGCCTTGCAAGTTCATAATCTGAGCAATTCATTTTCGATAATATAACAGGAAATAAAATAGGAAATTATCTCGTGGGCCACTCCAAACCCTCTCGCACGCCACATTTGGCCCGCTGGCCGCGGTTTGGCCACCCCTGATATAGACAAACCCATTCGATAATTTTCAGAGCCGGAGCCGGAGCTAATGTATGACGGAAGAAGGCTCCGGAGCCGGAGCTGGAGCAGTTAAAATTTACGCTGCTCCAAAGCCGTGCATGTAGGTCCACATGGAGCATAGAGCGAGAAAAACAGAAATATAGTATGAAAATACACAAGAAACAAACGGAAAGATGGTACGAATATGGTCAAGCAATATAAATTGATGCGCACATGAATCTACAGAGTTTTTTTGCCTTGATAACGAAACTTGCTTATCATGAAGATTTGAATGAATACTGTGATCCTACATGCATCTTGTATCTGTATTTCGACAGCTTTGCATACAACTTAGCTAAAAGATATCTCTAGCAGTTCTACAGATCTTACAATTGACTTTAAAGAAAATGATTATAATAACTTTGAAGTTTGTGTTCATCGTTTCACTACCGATGTGGTGATAGTGGAAACACCCCAGTATATTTTGCTGAATTACAAATAGAAGTAGCATTATCTATGACACGTCAAAACAAAAAATGACTGATGACAAAACCAAGGTCGTGATGAATCGAGTAGCAAATTTCCATTGACTGGACTTGACTCTGTGCAGTCATTTTCTGTGTAGACTCGACTTTTAGTACAGTCATTAAGAATGTCTCAAACAAGTTATAAGGCTAGAGACTATATATATGGATTGATTCAAATCTCGTGTATCAGGAACGTTACCAGAAAATAGGCCGATATCAATTGCTTCATACGTTTAATTAGACACGTTGAGACTTGATAAAAATGAGTTTCTTTTGAATTGGGGCCTTCGATATCACCGAGGAGCTTTTAAAAAGTTGAGTTGAACTCGGAACACTATGGCTTGTAGTTGAGTCTCAAGACTATGACTCGACTCAACCATGTTTTCTTTGAGCCGGACTAGGACTTGGCCTGGCGGTGAGTTTTAAATGACTCGACTTCACTCGAGCAAAATCTCTAAAAGTAATATTGACTTGTGACTTGGCTACAACCCTAGACACAACACAAAAGAGTCTTCAAAAATAGAACACGTTGATAAACCCATGCGGTTATTATGACAATTTCACTCACAAATGTGGTGCAACTGTACAACTACAACAATACAGAACTCACGGTGATCTGTATCACGACATGAAGACAATGCCTTATCGGCATCTTCGAAAAAGAACATATTATCTATATGTGGTGTTAAACTGCCCGTTTTTTCTTTGTGGCTGAATATGAGTTGCATATATCAACATTATCATCGCCGTTGTTCTATGATGCAATATTAAGTGTTACTCGAATACACACATTCGATTCGCAGTCTATTACTCAGGTACTAGATTTTNCCAAGCTCTACTAACAATCATAGAACGGACTTCAAATTTTTCAAGCATCAGTATGATCCATGTAGGCATACATGGAACACAGAGCGAGAAATACAAAAATATTGTATGAAAATGCACAAGCAACATAAATTGACAGGCACATGTCGCTACAGAATTGGCTTGATCAATGACAAAACGGTACAGTGAAGTGAAGTAAAGTCGGCTGCATATCCTAAATCAGCTGATAAAGACTAGGGGAATATTGAGAACCGTGGTATTAACAAGAGCCTTGATGAAGGCTTGTATCGCGAATAAGATGTTGCCAGCATCAATCAATTGTTGTCATACTTTGTGAAACAATTGTTGTTTTTACAATNTTCTTTCCATTTCTCTACTAGTTGCTGAAGATTACCCNTGACNAGTGTCAGGCGTAAATATTCAGGTTCATTTCAATATGAATATACCANTTAATTGTATATTGAAGTTTTGTNCCTCCAAGAAGCTCTTAAAAACTNTTAAACTACGNAAATAACGAATTCACGGTGATCTGGTTTACGACATGAAGAAAATGCCTTACCTATAATACAGAGACCATAATGCAATACCATAATGGAACAAAATACAGAAATGTCGAGAATGTTAAGANACATCTATCCTGCAAATTGCATGCAAGTTTGCACATTCCAAATGCGAAGTCCAGTATATGACCCGAAAATATCATCCATNATATTTAATTTAGAAAAGCATGCAGATTCCCCATGACATGCCAATTCACATGACAATGAACGTCATGTAAAGTTTAATTCANGTATATTGAAGTANTANTNNAATAAAGTAATCGTTACATACTCAAAGTTCCTTCGTGTCAAAATGGACCTGCATGTGGTTCCTCAAACAAGAACTCCTGACAAATAACCTGCCGCANATTTCACACCCAAAATCTTTCACGTCCAAATGGCTCTTGATATGTTGCCTCAGAGAATGTTTTTGAACGAACGCTTGACCACACGTTTCGCACTTGAAATCTTTCATATTCAGATGGATACGCATATGCCTATTCANAGAACACTTTTGGTTAAATGAAAGGTCGCATCGCTCGCATTTAAAAGNTTTCACGCCATAATGGATGAGCATGTGNCGCNNTAGGGATTGCTTTTGACTAAAACGTTTGCCACAGATTTCACACTCGAATTTCACATCAAAATGGATGAGAGTGTGTTTTTCCAGATACAGCAAGGTGGTGAACGATTTTCCACATGTCTCACACTCATGTCTCTCATCTTTAGTATGCGAATGGATGAGTATGTGGCGCGCTAAATCCGGTCCTCGCTTGAAAGATTTGCCACATATTTTACACAAGAAATTGTTCACATCCAAATGTATCGCCATATGTCTTTCCAAACTACTCTCCATGCTATATAATGAGCCACATATTTCACATTTGAACTCGATACCATCAGTGTGCATCCTCGAATGACTTCTCAGACAACCTTTCTGTCGGAAAAGTTTACCGCATACTTGGCATTCAAAGCTTTTGGCAGAGTGGATGAGCATATGTGATTCCAAAGTCGTCTTTGAGCAGACTAATTTAGCGCAAATTTCGCACTTGTATTTTTTGATACTGGTAACGGTATGGACNNTCCTATGATTTCTCAAATCTTTCTTTGTGGAGAATGATCTTTCACAAATTTCACATTTGAAACNTTTCATGTCAAAATGGNGCAGCANGTGATTCTTCAAACCTCTCATTTCTTTTAGAATTTTGCCGCAAATTTCGCANGTNAAATTTTTAGTGCTGGAATGGAACTGNATGTGCTTTTTCAGATCATCTCTTTGTCCGAAGGGCAGAGCACAAGTTCGACAGGTCACAGTTTCTGCAGCAGTATGGAGCAGTAGGTGATGAGTCAAATTCCATTTAGAGGACAATTTGAAACAAAGGCCACATTGGAAAGGCTTCATGCCAGCATATATCCGTGAGTGTTCACTTGAACAGGATTTACTGGAAGAGGGTTTAAAACAAAATTCACATTTGAAAAGGCTCACAGTACAAGTGTGAGTCAGCAAGTGCTTATCCAAATCACTTTATGTGCTGTAGAATCGACCGTAAACGTCACAATTCGTGGTATGGTGTGGCGGAATGAATATACAGTGTTCCTCGTGACCCGCTTTCTAGAGGAATGACTTGCCACAAATTTGACAAAGCGTCTTNANCTGTGTGCTCCTCTACGGACTTGCTGCNTGTCCTGTACCTAAAACTGCCGCCGATTGTTCCAATTCATAAGTCAGTCAGAGTTTGAAAATTCGAGGTATTGACGAACGACTATGGAAGCAGAGCTGCAGCAGAGATATGCCAATCTAATAATCTTTACGCCTCAATCTGCAAAAGTAAGCATATCTGTTATTAAAATTGTGTAAATTTTGTTTGTGGAAACCGATTGCAGCAGTGATCAAATGATATTTATATTCAGGGCTGACATAACACAGTATTATTCCAATTAGAATTGACTGCAAAAGTGCAGTGTGACAGTCGCGTTTTTCCAGCTCGTCAAAAAACGGTCGAAACACATCAATGGGTGCCAAGAAGTAGACAAATCTCAAAATTTTCTCCGTAACGTCAGTAACATTTTGATTGGCTCAAAGTAACACATGAGCTCAACACTACAAAATTGAGGGAAATTGGAAAGGAAGGAACACGAAGTCTGAATCAGCTGGGCTTACAGATAGTGAGAAAGCGTCATTAACACAGTTTTATAAAACAACGGATAACGGACAAAAAACAACATCCATGCTTTCTCGCAAGATGTATAAAACCAAAGGCAAGATGTTTGCAAAATCACTAATTTTGAAATTTGATCCGTTAACGTTTTGTGGCATCACAAGATGATTGCCGAAGCATGGATTCTATTATTCAGATATTCCGGGTCATCACTATGGAAGTCTATCAACGTACTCAACAAATTAGTTTTCGGATTGAACTCGAGGATATCATCGCAGAGCATTTCATCATTGTATCCACCACATATGTATATCTTTCCGAGAATACAATGAGTTTTGAAATCCATTCGCTTCCATCCAGGCTTTTGAACTGGAATTATCGTCCACATACATTCATCACTGGGTAGCCAAAGAATGTCGGTTGCATACATACAGTTCACAGTTTTTCCGCCAAGAAGGTAGATGGCGTTATTNAATGTACATGCACTTGCATNANTTCTCTNAACTGGCAATGATGGTCCANGNGACCAAGTAGATGCTGANANGTTNNAACANTCCACANCCAGCACAAATTTTGATGANAATANATCAAAACCACCAATTGCGTAAAGCTTANCCNTAGATATAGTGAAGGCAGACGNATCCACAATGGATTGCTTGTTAGGAAGCTTCGACCACTTGTTATTGATTGTGTCATATTGGGNCAAAGACTCGATCCNATTATNACTTGCNAAATAAAATTTCCCTGATTTANGTGCAACTACTTCACCGTATCGNAATTCTGGTAATGGACGTTCAAGTTTTATCCAGGGTGAATCATATTNNAGAANATTACGACGGTACAAATCAGAATTATTATCAATGACATATANGTAGCAGTCCATCACAACTATTGCNTTAAATCGTGTCATACTATCTTNATAATTGAAATGCCGCTGCTCGGTCAAAGACTTTCTGTCCATGTCAAACCACATAAAACGTTTAACTTTTCCATTCGTCATTATAATGNCAGGAGTGCAGTCACCTTTGTAATCACTGGCTTCTACATCTGATCTCTCAGGTAGCGACTTCATGATGTACATCATGCATTCGGTGGATTTGGCAACAGTTGGTTGCTGAGATAAAAATTTAAGATAGTAGACGGGGATTTTTTCCAGGTCGATGTGCTTCAGTAAATCAAAAACTTGATCGGCACGATCCAAGTCGTCATTAACCCAAATCATTGACGCTTTGCATTTAATAACATCCATCACATGCAAATCTTCAGAGGAAATCAAATCCTCTAGGAAATCGAACTCAAGTTCCTTGAAATAGGATGTTTTCATGATCGAATGAAAGTGATCGCGAGCAAAACTTCTGCATGCTTCCTGTAATTGTTGACAGAAATACTTATCAGCAATATACCTGGTATCGAAAAAGGAATCGACGTCAAGATTTTTCTCCAGTAAAAGGGACATAGCATCGCATACTTTATCAATTCCAAACAAATGCGCCACATACATTAGTTCTTCCGTTTTTCGAATAGGAAAATACGCTTGTCCAGTGTACATGATTTCAATGCAGGTCATCACACATTCAGGATCGACATGCTTTAAATCAACCNTTCCCAACATGTTNTCTTTTGTGTCGTGANTGAGCATCTTNGCAAAATACTCNGAACTTGCGGCAATGACGCACTTGTGAACAAAGATTTCCTTTTCTCCCGCTTTGATAATGAAGTCGCAATACTGTTGATTGACTCTGAACTCATTAAATTTCGATAGAAGGTCGAGGGCATGACCCGGCTTGCCAATATCCAGAAGATGTTCCATCACATTTGACCAGTTTATAGCCAAAATATATACCACACTCAAAAACTTTAGAATAATATCTGTAACTGTAACATCATACACACGGTGAGATTAGTTGTACTACATTGATGCNACGGTATCATCATATTCCTAACATAAGGATAGGAAAGAAAATGCAACCCCACATGTTAGTAAAGAGTGATATCCTTGGGCTCAGGTGACAGTAGATAGACTTAATCAAAAAATTTAATGGTACAGGGTCAAGCACGTATCTGGGTCTCAACAAAATCTACAGAAAGCAACAAAACACAGACATGTACAATTGTACAGTGGACACAAAACAATGGCCGAAAAGTACGTACCAAGTAACAGCCTAGCACCTGGGAAATGAATGCCAAATCGCATCGCAAAAACTTTTTAGCGTACGTAACAAAAACGTACCATAAAATTGTAGTTTGTGATGCTGAACCACAGTTTCAGGAGAACCAACTTATAGTACTTGAACAAGTTACATATTTTGAAAATCTTTCCAGCATCCACTAGCAGGTAGTGACGAACACAATTAAGTTCAGTTCATCNGGAATTTTCATCAACTCAAAACACCAGAAGACTGCGATACAATGAAAATATAGTGAGGTGTAGAAACGATTTGGAGTAGTCTTTGAAATCAGACACCCACCTGGGACGGAGCAAAGTGAATGGAAGGCATGCACATGCACACTAAACGAAGAGCAAAAGAAGATAGTACAAAAAGACAAGAAACAAAATGAGGTGGCATGTGACGGAAGGCGAGATTGATATGTCACTTCATGGTCTGGTAGACTTGAGGACTGACTAGTGTTCAATCAGTAGAAATTGATTGTGTTTCGACTTGAATATGGACACGCTCTGGGAATGCCGGATAGCCGACGAGATGACGATTCGAATGCTCTAATCCAAACCATGTAACAAATGTTACGATCTGAGGTGAGAAGTGACAGATGATTATTTTCTGAGTACGGTACTAAGATCGAACGCCCCTTTCCATGAAAAGGTATATCGTCAACGAGAGTTTGACGCTTTTTTCTCAATGTGGAACCGTCAAAACCGAATTCACGGGATCCAAAACTCATAGCAGAGCTACGCAGGTTACTGTTGATTAAATTTCAGCAAAGTCATAATCAACCCACAGCAATATCACAAATTGAAATGAAATCCGCATGGTCACAAAATACCATATTATTTACCCCCTAGGCCAGTGGTTTTCAACTGGTGGGGAATTCGATGGTTGGTTTCTGGTGGGGTATAGACACATTTGTAAACCGTAATATACAGGATGGTCTACCACACATGCGCGATTACCGTTACCAGTTATCTAGTCTGGACTGTATGAATCAAAACTCATAAATTGAAAGTGTCCTCGAAGGACGCCTAAATGACCTTCTAGTCAACACAATACTATCGGTTGACAATTTTCAAAATCACAAGCTTTCTTGAAGCTTTCAGAATTCATAACAAGAGTCCTCTTTTTGGGATCTCAAAATATGGTAACCTATTTCAAACGGTATATAGGAGTTTTGGGTAGCGGGGAATAAAGACTCGGGATAAATCTGAAGTGGGAAATGAAGACAAAAGGGTTGGGAACTACTGATCCAGGCCTATATGAGGTGTAAAAGTGACCTTACATTTTTTGTGGCTGCATTCAAGTTAGCCGACATATATTAACATAACCAAGGATTATAGTTCTATGATGCTATATTAAGTGATAGTTGAATAAACACCTGATTCTCCATCTCCTAACTCAGGTACTCGTTTTTTTACAAGCCCTACTAACAAGCATAAAACAAACTTCAATAGTTTTTAAGCATGGGTATGATACGTGTACGCCTACACGGACACAGACCAAGAAACACAGTCAGATAGCATGAAAATGCACAAGCAATAAACAGAGAATGATGGTATGAAAAAGCAATATAAATGCCGCTACATAGTTTAGTTGCTTGATAACAAAACTTGCTTATCGTGAAGATGTCAATGAATGCTGTGATACTACCTGCAACCAATAACTATAATTCCTTAGCTTAGTGTACTAGCTAGTTTCAAGATATCTCTCACAGTCTTATAGAACTTACGATTGAATTTGAAGAAAACGGTGGGTGTACTAAGTTCAATAACTTGGAAGTTGAGTTCATCGTTACAATACCAATGTGGTGGTGGTAAAAGTAAAAATAGATGCAACGCTGTAAATTTTATGGAATTACAAGTAGAGTTAGCAATATCTAAGACATGTCAAAACTAAAACTGACTGATGACACAAGCAGGGTTGATATGACTCGAGTCGCGAATTTCCGTCGACTTGACTTGACCTTGCAATTTTCTGTATTGACTTGCATAATTCCCATGACTTGTGACATTGTATATGGCTTGATTTAAGTCTCGTGATCATGGACGATGCCCAAAAATAGGCTCAGAACCAGTGTTTTTGTTTATTTGAAGGGACATAATGAGATTGATAAAAACTAGGGTGTTACGAGTTGGAGCCATCGAAATCACCAACGAACTTTAGAAATGTGACTTCAACGTGACTTGAACTCTATAATAAACAAGGAAGACTATGGCTTGGACTCGAGTCTCAAGACTGTGACTTGAAGTCGGCTAATTTTTCTTAGACTTGGACTAGGACTAGACCAGGTGGTGAGTGGTTAATGACTCGCTTTCACTCGAGTCAAAGCTAAAAAAATTAATACTGACTCGTGACTTGGCTGCAACCCTAGACACAACACAGAATAGTCTTTAAAAAAAGAATCCATCGATATATGTTGTCGAATCCATGTGGTTTACATGACAATTTCACTCATAAATGTGGTAAAGCTTATTTCAAATTACTTTCAATTTCTCAAAATCCAAATTGTGAAAAGTTATAATTTTTACCTAAGATTTGTTAAAGTAGAATGAGTCTGAAAAGGACGTGGGAAAGTAGCACACGTAACCTAAACCTAAGCCTTTAGTACACTACACAGTCCACACCAACTCAAAATATTCTACAACTGTAAAACAACGATGATACAGAACTCAGGGTGATTTGGTTTACGACATGCAGACAACGCCTTACCTATAGTTAAAACCGTAATGTAAAACAATGATGGAATAAAATATAGGAAATGTTGAGAAAACTAAGAGACTTTCATCCAGCAAAAGGCATGCAGGTTGGCATATTCTAAATGCGAAGTCAAGTAGATGACCAAAAATATTATCCAGCATATTTAATATAGACATGCATATAGATTCCCCATGCATGCCACTTCACATGACATAAATGTCATGTAAGGCTTAATTCCGGTNAATTGAAGTGTAAATATAATAAGGTAATTCTTCCATACTCAAAAGTTACTTTGTGTCAAAATGGGCTCGCATGTGGTTCCTCAAACAGGAACTCCTGACGAATAACTTTCCGCATATTTCACACCCATAATCTTTTACGTTCAAATGGCTCTTCATATGTTGCCTCAGAGAATGTTTTTGAACAAACGCTTGACCACACGTTTGACATTTGAAATCTTTTAGATCCAGATGGATACGCATATGCCGATTCAAAGAACATTTTTGGTTAAATGAAAGGTCGCATCTCNCACATTTAAAATCTTTCACGCCATAATGGATGAGCATGTGTCGCTGTAGGGATAGCTTTTGACTAAAATATTTGCCACAGACTTCACACTCGAATTTCACAGCAAAATGGATGAGAGTGTGATTTTTTAAATACAGCAGTGTGGAGAACGATTTTCCACATGTCTCACACTCATGTCTCTCATCGTTAGTGCGTGAATGGATGAGCAAGTGGTTAGCTAAACCTTCCCTTCGCTTGAACGATCTTCCGCATATTTCACACGAGAAATTATTCACATCCAAATGGATCGCCATATGCTTTCGCAAACCATCTGTCCTCCTATGTANTGAGCCACATATGTCACACTTNAACTCTATACCATCAGTGTGTGTCCTCGAATGATTTCTTAGAGACTGTTGATGCTGGAAAAGTTTACCGCATACTTGGCATTCAAAGCTTTTTACAGCAGAGTGGACGGACATATGTGATTTCAAAGCTGTCTTTGAGCAGAGCAACATTGCGCAAATTTTGCACTCAACTTTTTTGATAGCGGATGCATTATGGACGATCTTTTTATGTTTTCTCAAATCTTTCTTTGTGAAGAATGATCTTTCACAAATTTCACATTTGAAACTTTTCACGTCAAAATGGCGCAGCACGTGATTCTTCAAACCTCTCATTTCTTTTAGAACTTTGCCGCAAATTTCGCATGTAAAATTTTTTGTACTTGAATGGAACTGCATGTGCTTTTTGAGATCATCTCTTTGTCCGAAGGGCAAATGACATGTTCGACAGGTCACAGTTTCCGTAGCAGAATGAAGCAGTAGGTGCTGACTCAAATTCCATTCAGAGGACAATGATTTGAAACAAATTTCACATTTGAAAGGCTTTACGCCAGCATGGGTCAGCAAGTGCTGACCTGAACTGGATTCATGCGCTAAGGATTTGAAATAAATTTCACATTTGAGAGGCTTCACCGCACGAGTGTGAATCAGCAAGTGAATTTTCAGATGACTCTTTGTGCTGTAAAATCGCCCACAA
Source organism: Botryllus schlosseri (assembly GCA_000444245.1). Lineage (NCBI taxonomy): Eukaryota > Metazoa > Chordata > Ascidiacea > Stolidobranchia > Styelidae > Botryllus > Botryllus schlosseri. Next base: position 1,000 of record ATSW01101746.1, on the reverse strand, counting down.
ACGTCACACTGGTGGTATGGCATGGCGGAATGAATGAACAGTGTTTCTTGTGACCAGCTTCCGCGAGTAATAACTTTACACAAATTTAACAAAGCGTGTTCAATTGTGCTCTATGATGAACTTGCTGCGTGTCTTGTAACTAAAACTAGCCCAAATCGTCCCAATGCTCAAATCAGTCCGAGTTTGAAAATTCGAGGTAGTGATGAACGATGATAGAAGCAGAGCTGCCACAGAGGTATCAATCTATAAATTTCAATGCATCAATCTGAAAAAGTAAGCAGGACTATTATTAAATCAGTGTAAATATAGCTTGTGGGAACTGACTACAGCCATGATCAAATGATGTTCATATTTACCGCTTACATGCTGACACAACACAACAATATTTCTTTTTGAATTGACTGCTAAAAGAGCAGTGTGTCCGTCACATTTCTTTGAACTNGTCAAAAAATGATTAAAACACGTTAAGGCGGTGGTTCTCAACCTTTTAAACCCCAAGGCATGCTTTCGAAATGAAAAATAGTAGGGTACACACCAGCAAACTACCAGAATACTTAGCAGCACCCACTGCAGTAGTAACATTGACTAATGTGCCAATCCAAAATGCTTCTGTATTAAAAGTTAAGAAGTTCTCACGAAAACAAAACAATTCGTTGAATTTCATCACAGAGAAAGTCAGCGCAAGATTCGTGCTTGACTTCTAGCGCATATCTTTTCAATGTGCGGGCACTCATAGAATAATGCAATTTTCATCTTTTCTTCACGATCACCACTAACGAATACGGAAGAGTGGGAGCGAAAGCAATTCAATGCATTTTCACGCAAATCGTTTAGCATGTGCGTGAGGACTGAGGATAACCATACCTCAATAGTACTACTGGGAGCAACCGGCAGTTCAATTCCACTGACAAGACATGATACTCTTATTACAATATTTGAAATTGTCAAGACAAATGCATAATGAACACATTCAATATATTTTATCAAGCCTAGATCATGG
>ATSW01101744.1:0-10588 GCA_000444245.1 Botryllus schlosseri | reverse complement strand
CTTTTTTGAAAGTGTCCTCGGAGGACGCCCTTTTGTCCTCTTTTTTGAGATTTTGTCCTCTTTTTTGAAAATTTAGGTCTGATATGCCGCAAATTAGCACAGAAGTGACGGTCCGGCGGATATTTCGGAGTGAAATTTAGCTCTGAGCGAAAAGACGACCTTTTTTTTTAGTCATCCATCTGGCAATGCGGAGAGAAAAACGGTATTTTGAGCTCTGAGCAGAAGTGATGACCTTTTTTTTTAGTCAACCGATCACAAAGTGGGAAAAATTCACCGATTTTTGAGAACTCTACTCCGGTTTTGCATCTTGCAAATTTCTGAAAAAGTGCCCTCTTTTTGCATTTTCAAAATATGGTAGGCCTAACTTGGAGTAGTCTTTGGGATCAGACACTCACCTGTGCCTAGGCGTTGTGAATAGGAGGCATGCACACTGGTTGAAAGTAAAAGAATATAATATAAAACGATAAGCGAATAAGACATGCGTTAGTGATTGCAAAATTATAAAAATGGGCAAGCAATTAAGTTTAGAGACAAATGCTTCTTTTGGCATGTGATTATCTACATAACCTACGTTAGACATTTATCGAGTGATGGGAGTGAACAATGCGTTAGAATGAAATGTAATTGTTGTTAGTCACTCAAGTGCATATATAGTGTTCAACGGACAACAAGTACTCGAGTAGGTAGTTTTTACTTCGACTCTTTACTCAAGGATTTTTGTTACTTGTTTTCTAATTTTTGCTTCCTCCAAATTAGAAGATTTGCTGCTAAACAGGGGGGCCATAGCAACGTCATTATTACTCGCGAATTTTCATCTGTGTAACCTAATGTAGCCTAATACTTGTCACGACTAATATGAGCTTTAGGCGCCTCGGAATTCTTTAGGTCGTTTAGTTTGTTATCTTGCAATCTTTGCATATCATACTTCTATTATGCAACAGCCTATACTTTGTTCGCCGTCTGGTCAGAGGTCAGTTGATCTTAAAGTCGAGTGATCGGTGGTTCTATAATATTTTCCCACGCAAGCTGCACAGTGCGATGTTGTATATTGAACAGATAGGAAGATGTCGAAAAGAACCAGTGGGCCAGTATCGCCTATGCTGAGTTAGGAATATTTAGAACTCTCTGCTAGTTCCAAATATCCCTGCGCTGAGTGCAATAGGCTATAGCATAGGGTTACCACACGTCATCTTTTAAGAGTATTTGTCCCCTTTTTTGAAAGTGTACTCGGAGGACGCCCTTTTGTCCTCTTTTTTGAGAATTTTGGTCAAATTCGACTGAGATGCCGTAAATCAGCACCGAAGTTACGCTTCTGCGGGTATATCGAGAGCTGAGTCGGAAAGTTGACCTTTTATTTTAGTCCTCCGAATTTGCAACTTTTAAAATTTTGAAAAAGTGTCCCCTTTTCAGATTTCCAAAATATGGTAACCCTGCTATAACATAAGTAAGTATATAAATTAATTATCACCAAACTATATCGGCATTATTGACAAGCGGTATCAGTAATGTAGGCTACCGATGTTCAAATATTATACCTACCTAGTGCTCTAATTACAAAGTAACTGTACCATGGCCATAGACGGACATACCAATAAATGGTTTATTCCGCCTCGAGTGGCAGATAATCTGACACTGATTCCGGCGGTATTTCTTTTATAGAATTGACTAATTTATACCAGGAACCATTACCACCATATGAACACCGCCATTACACTACATGCATGTATCTATGATAGCCGCAATATGGAGGGTGTGAGTATGTCATTGAAGACGAATAGCGTTTGAGTCAGTCGTTCCTCTCTGTTGTTTTTTGTCATTTGTCATAATATGTATACACCAACGAAATAGATTTTGCGTATAAATTGCGTGGGCGTATGTTTTCTGATACATGCGTGACATGAACGAAACCGCGACTGATCATTTTAAAACAAAATTTATTACTCGCAATAAAAGCTGAGTCTGTAGGCTTTGCTATTTAGTTGGAAGATTTGTGTTGTGTGATCCGTGCCTCCATAAAAATGCGTCTAAAAGGAGCAATAAAAGTCTTATTGATTGTTGGCGCATTATTCTGTCCTGCCCAAAGCAAAGGTATACTAACTACGAAATTATATATATATATATACTTGAAAAGTATTTTGGCAGACCTGTAGCAAAAATTCGCTATATCTATATCTTATGCGTGTATAGCAGGGGTTCTCAACTTCCCTTGTGTAACGGGTCACATTTTATTAGCAAAAGACGCTGCGGGCCGCAGAATATTATTATCGTGTATTTGTGGGCTACTATGTAATTTAGGCTACTGTAGCCTATCTACAGGTCGTACACGAGCATTTATAGTCATTTCAGAGCAAACCAATCAACCCGTCTCCTTTCCTTCTATGACTGGGGCCCTGCACCAATAGCTACAGAAGTCGGCTTTGTCAAGTTGATGTTTTCGTTGGTCTCCGCCCCCACGTTTGCACTGCCAGCATTTCCTCTGCAAATATGTACAGTCCACTTTGATAAAATGCACCTAGATAATTAGCTATGTATTATATGGAGTCGGTGGATTCGTCCAATGCTAGGCTAAAGTAATCTACNCGGAAACGTGTTTCAGAACATACGATGAAAGACCGACTGACATGCTGTTAATCTTCTGGTCATAGTAGAATCAGACAACTGTAGCTTCAAAATTTGTCAGGTGATGGTGTCATTGCTGCTAAGTTCCAGAAGTAGCGAATATTCGCACAGTATGTTGAGGTTTTATTGAAATACATCTTCTCTAGCAGATTTCATTGGTATAGCTATATTCCAATCATTTTTTAACGATGCTTCACTGACGCAGCGTCAGTGACATCGTCGGTAATTTTAACAATACCTCAAAATATGGATTACCGGGCTTTACACCTAGCTAGCAACGTTTTTGTCCAAGATCAGGCGATATGTATAACTCCAAAAGAAACTGTCGTGGTATCATTTTAAGCTTCTACGCTTCGTTGCGAGAACTGTTCTTGGACAAATATGACACACGGGGTATCCATTTATAGCTGAGAAAGCAAATTCATTGTTCCACGCAGGNTTACAAATCCAGTTTTCAACGTTTGATTTCCCGTCACTTGTTTTAGTTTCTGTTCAAACCATTCGCAGTGAGTGAAACAGTCTTTGAAAATGTACGACCCTGCGGGATTCCCTTGAACCAGAGTCGAGCCGTATACCGATTCCAAACAAAAACAGTCTAAACTCGAGCATATATCAAGATCCAGAACACATCAAAGAATGAGTAATCAAACGAAAGAGACGGTGTGATAAGAGAGCTAAAGCTAAATTAATATGTAACAATATTGTGCCAGTATTAATTGCGTTCATGATGAAAGATGTCGCGGGCCGCAGAATATACGTCTGCGGGCCGCGGGTTGAGAACCCCTGGTGTATAGTATAGAGCAGGTCGAGTGCAGAATTGTAAAATATTTGAGATATTTTGGCTGCGATGCTAGAAGAGAGAAATGAAATGGACATTGATTATTATCTGGATAATTTCGACTGGTTTTGCTCTATATATCTATCTATATTGCTATCCTCGGATTTCCTCCGTCCAGACAACGGAAATGGACTTATATACAGGCTACTACATTTTGTGTGGCTTGGTGGGATCTAAAAAATCGAATCCTATGACTTAATTGCTAAACAAGTAAACAGAAATGCAATCATGTAAAATATGATTTGAGTTAACTTGTGAAACACAACTGATGGTGATCGTGCGGGGCTGTTGTAGGCCGACAATATTAATAATGAAATGCACCGGTCCGTAACTCACGGCACACACAAATAACAATTGTGATTTGTAATCGTAATCGATTACGACGATTACAGCATTTTGAAGTAATGGAAATCGATTACACTCGAAAAAATAATCGGAAGAAATCGTAATCGTAGTCGATTATTACCCATATTTAATCGATTTCTTTTTAAAGGAATGATTAGTTTTTATTTGTACTATATGTATATTACGACTATGGCATAAACTAGGGATACCATATGTCCTCATTTAGGTGTTTAGGAGGATTTTTCCTCCCTTTTGGAAATCCGCCCTCCTTTATGGTTTTAACNGNTAGAAAACGCCATAAATGACGCGAAATATGTAATGCGGACGTACGAGCGGGTTATTCGCGAGTAGGACTGTAAAAACTAACAGCAGAAACGTAGCATTTTCAAACTCCACTGCTAATTTTACATCACAAGTAGCCTATTAGCTATCCTACTCATTGCGTAACGAATTATCCACTCGGGGTTAATAGATGTTTGATGTAGTGGTTGATTGAAAGAACCACCACCGTGCTGCATGTCAGGTTATCAATACGCATCAGACACCTCACAGGAGAAGGGTTGTCATTCATCACCAGTAGCCTAGTTTCAAATAGCAACGTTTGGTTGGGATTAGTCAACGCAGTTTGAACGTTGCTGCTTGGCGAGGAGGATGTATGTAGGCCTACACACCAGACACAGATTTGATATTTTATACTCGTCAAATGAAACATGACGATTCCTACATCGAAGCATTTCTAATCAACGGCTGCTGATATAAATCATAACCAAGCCGTCTCTTGCCTCTCCTCGAAACGGCAGCTCGCCATATCTGTATTAAGTGGATTGTATAGGCAATATGCAATATGCATAGATTGCATACGTGTGTTCGCAACTAGGAGCATTATTCATTTTGGCATAAATTTATTTTCACTTGAACCTACTATCAAATGGCCCTACTTGAAATGTGCGCTTTTATTTCTCCGCGTCTTTTTTCTCAACATTGGAATCTGTCACCATAGCCGATAGCCATCCGCTAGCACCATGTTGGCGTGGGCTGTAGCTAAAATAACAATCGTTTGGGCGATAAATCGTCAGCTGTAAAGTTATGCAATGAATATGTATTATGTGAGGTGGCAATCATATGACGTCGCATTATAAAGAAAATTGTGCTTGCACGAGGCCTTCTCATCGCAATGGTTATTTTGGCTTCCAATGCGTGTTCAAGGCTGAAGTTCTAACAAGCAAAACAAATGTAGGCTAATTATGATTAATCGTGATCATTAATCGACTACTTTGAGATTTTGTTGTAATCGTAACTGTGATTCAGAAGTAGCCTAATCGTATCAATCACAATCCATTGCATTGTTGAAGTAATCACCCTCTGTCTGCTCACGAGCAATGAGAAAATTGAACTGGACACAGTCGTACGTTTCAGTGACTTTAATACGGAGTAGAGCTATCATAGTAATAAACATCTATAATTCCGCCGGGCACGTAATCCGGCTAATGGCTACCAAGCGTCCTCCTTTAGGAGGATTTGTCCTCCTTTTTGAACAAATGTCCTTCCTTCGCCCAAATGTCCTATTTACTGACAATTTGTCCTCCTTTTGAGCCTAAAATGCCTAAAAAGACCACTGAAGACGCTAATGTTTGGCCTAAAAGATGGTCGACAGGTTACGCGGGAGTCAAATCTAAAAAATGACTTTTATTTAGTCAACACCAGAGAACTACAGTTGAAAAGTCGGGAGTCGAGCCAGAGCGATGACCTTTTTTTTCGGTAACATAACAAGATTTCCAGTAAATATTTCAATATCAGCTGTTTTCAAGTTCGGCAAATTAACTTTTTTGATTTGTTAAAGTGTCCTCCTTTCCCGATTCCACAATATGGTGACCCTAACCTGGCTAACGTGAATTGATAGGAAAGTGGAAGATTGGTTTCGTTTCTCTGTTGACGCCAGGATACCAATACCAGGGCACATCGTTTCGGGTACTCAAATCCGAATCGAATGTTGATTTTAATAATCCGGTAAAATGCGCGTACATGGACATGGACACTGGACAGTCTAACCGGCTCTAAAATCTCTTGTTTTTTGGCTTCGACCCTTCCATATGCGTGCGTTACAATCTACATATCCTCAAAAGTTCGTAAAACATGAGAAAGTATTCCAATTGCATAAGTTAGGAAAGCAGAGGTATTTTATCATCCAATTTTCGAGTTGAAAGGTCAAAAATTAACGTAAGCTCACAAATTTCAAGTCATATCTGTTATGGTCGGATATATAATAAGGGAGTTCCAATACAAGTGTCGGTTGTAATATTTATCTGCTCAGTTCATTTCAGTTTATTCATAATTTTATCATTTCGAAACACAACAAAGATTGCGATACAAGATAGGCTACATACTGCACACAATGCGATACACAAGACTCAGCGCAATGAACAGATAGGAAGATGTCGAAACTACAATTTGTGGTCTATCAATCTAACATCCATCGTGGTCTATAACCGGTATATACTATTATTGCCCCGCGTCATTGATATTACATATACTGATTGCTGTCTTATTTATTTGATCGATTTTGTTGTATGCGATATTCGGTGGGTCTTTCTCTGGATTTTTGTGTAAAAGCGCCGTAAGAACGGCTACGTAGATGACGAGATGCCACCAGCTGATTCAGAGACAACATGACCCGCGTTATCTAAATAGACCGAGGGTGTCAATGAGTTATTCGCCCATGCAAGTATCGTTCGTCTAATCGTCCGTTGCGGTGGTCCTACAAATTTAGTCATCGAGGAAGCCAGAAGGTATCATATGGCTCATCAAAAATTGATCAGTCGAAGATTATGACGCAATCGTGGTGACGTACGGAAGCATCAACCATGACTTGTTTCAATTGTTCAATTCGATCGATTTCACCAGCGTGGTCTACGCAAATGTGTTCCCTTGTGTGGTACCAGTGTTAGCCAAGATTGTGGATTGTATGTGGTGATTGTCACTTTTTAATGCTACAGAATGCGAAAACCTGAATCCATGCGATTCAGCTGCATCATGTGAAGAAACTGCTACTGGATATCATTGCGAGTGCCTGCAAGGATATACCGGAACCGGCATCAGCTGTTCAGGTCAGGTCAATAGAGTGAACGTGCGATGTCTTGTTTGAGTTTGTATGCCAACATAAATATGGTGGACGGGACTTCCATAATTATAATTATTCAATGATTGGTCAGCGAAGTGGTTATGCTCACTTGTTTCAGATACGGTATTTTGGTTCTAAATACCGCTCCTATAATTATGTCCTTGTTAATGCCGTTATTAATTTTTAACATTACATAAGGCTGGGGCCACCAGACATAAGCATATCCATAATGTTGGCTACAGACTGTAAATTAAATAAATATTGTTATATCAAAAACATGTTCTACTGTGACGTTACACGTTTTGATTGATTTGCTTAACAGATATCGACGAATGTGACTCTTCATCAACGAACGATTGTGATGTCAATGCTGATTGTACAAACACTGATGGTTCATACAATTGCCAATGCAAGTCCATGTATCGTGGTAATGGGACGCTTTGTGACTTAGGTAACATAATGTATAAGTTCAGCTACTCATAGTTGACAGCTTTGTGTTTTGTACCCATAAAGAAATACTTGCAAAAGAAACAATAAAAGTATATAGTGGTGCTACAATTTTCTGTTAATTGTAAATAGGCCACGTGTATGGTTCTCAGTGTCCATGCCTCTTATTTACTTATGTCTTATAAAACTACGTAGCCTACTACTATTGGTGGTTGTCTGTACACTGTACCTTTTCAATTTCACTTCTGCCGAAAAAAACGTAGCACTCTAATATTAGATATGCATTCGTTTTCTTCGATGGGTAACCTAACGCTCGGGTCATGAGACGATTTTAACACTCAGATTCGGATTGTTCTTCAAAAAGTTTGGAAACAACTGTTGTCTGGCTACCCAATTGTGTGGATTTCGTAACGACTCGTCTTTATGGCTACTTTTTGACAGATAAAACATGCGAGGACACGAATCCGTGTGACCCAAACGCATCATGCGAAAGAACTGCTACTGGATATAGGTGTGCCTGCCTGCAAGGATATACTGGTACTGGTATCAGCTGTTCAGGTAAAAAATGCAGTGAATGTGCAACATCTTGTTTTGTGTTTGTATGCCACCAGAAAGTGTGATCCACTGCCCGACGATCAATTTTCAATGACCAGGCCTAAGCACTGAGTATGCCACTCAAGCTGTCCCACGTCTGCCTGATTCTCAATACCAGTTTCATGTAATACTGAGTGTTGACATCCTTTTTTCTGACCAGACAAACAGATAGGTATACTTATACGAAATATCATTATTAACAACTGGAGTTGGGAAAACACTGGTTTCGAATAGTTCGGCATATTGCACACATGCTTTATTGCTACTGGCCTATATTTGATAGTGTGGATTTTATATTAGCAGCAGGGTTGTAACGACTCGACTCCCGTTGCAATGTTTACTTGACTAAACTCAAGTCTTTTTCTTGAAAGGGGAAAATGACTCGACATGCGTCGTTTTGTGTATCGACTCGACTTGTGCTCGAGTCATTGCTCATTACTAGACCAAGTCATATGACTCTAGTCATTCTATATGGCTTGATTTAAGTCTTGTGTATTTGGTCGAATTCTTGTAAAATGGGCCCATAAACTGTCTTTTAACGTCTGAATTAACATGTTAAGTGTGAGAAAAAGGAGTTGTCCTTTGTTTGTTATGAATACGAGGCCTGCGACAATGCGACATCACTCACACGCATCACAATAGGGAGTTTAGCCTGACTTGAACTCGATAATGAACACTGAACACAATGACTTGAACTCGAGTCCCGGACTCGATCTGTTGCTTCCTGACTTGAGCCCAAACTTGACTAGGTGGTGAATTGAAAATGACTCGACTTGACTCAAAACTATATAAGTAAGATTGGATTATGACTTGAAATCTTGCGACTTGGTTACAGCCTTGACTAGCAGATGTCGATTCCACTTGTAACAACTGGATATGACCGTCACATATGTATAATGCTGAAATGTGGGCCACAGGCTGTGCAAAATTTTTCTCAAGAATAACTGATACAGCTATTAACCTAGCAGTGCTGGCTCTTGATACTGTGATTTACCCGACAGATATCGACGAATGTTCGTCTTCATCCATGAATAATTGCGATGTCAATGCTGATTGTACAAACACTGATGGTTCATACGCTTGCGAATGCAAGTTAATGTATCATGGTAATGGGACAATTTGCGAAGGTAACATGGATTTGGTTGCGTGCAGATTTTTTTATATCGTTGGGATCTTCCTGTTTTGTATACTTTACATCCCAAGAAATAAATTTATATAAATATTATTATGTTACTAACGTTTTGTTAAGAATATTTTGTCTGTCAATATGGTATGAGTTGTGAAGCAATGCCAAAAAATGGAAATCAGCCGTACACTTATGTTGTTCAAAAAAACTTTATTTTTCCTAATTCCAATTGCATAGTGATTAAATTGTTAAATCCAGGATATTCAAGGAATCTCATGTAATGATTTGGTTGATAGTCATGACAGATCTTACTCCTATTTAATTATCTTGTTCAGTTAACTAAAACGTTTGTATCATTGTCGGTATTTGAGACGACAGACCTTTCGAATTTTAGATGCGTCTACTGCAAGTTTACTTCTGGCTCGGTTTGTATTGATTCAAATTTGTTACTGCCCCAAAAGTATCAGTATCCATCATTCAATAAAGAATAATGAACCAAAGAACTCGTAACCAGGAGCGGGTTATGGAGCTATTGAAACCTGGTTTGCGGCCCAGGGTTACCATATTTTCGTGGCCCAAATTACGGACACTGTTCAGCGCCCCTAGCTGGTTTTAAAATGTGGTATCAACACATATGACGTCTCAAAGACAATGCTTTGCCTATCGATAGTATGCAAAATTGGATTTTTTAACATAGGTCGTGAATTAACTGGCCATCTCTACTTTGAGCTCTGGTGATTGCTAGGGTTGATATTCTCATTTGGTCCGTGACAGACTTCTTTCACGGGCCGGATGAAATGGCGTGGCCTGTCGACCATGTGTTTAACAGCCCTGCTATATATACTCTTAGTTCGGTACAGATATGTTACTGTACCGAACGAAGCCAATATTTTTAAGCCAGCTAACATCCTTAAAACACTGGTCTGAGACCCACCATAAGATGATTGATGCAGCTTCTGGTGGGCTTGCTATATATGCATTTGGTTGTTAAATTTTGTCAATGAATTGTGTCAATAATATATATTCTTCCACATGTCACTATAAAAATTTTATCCTCTCTCAGCACGCGTGATCAAGGTCATTGGTAGAGCTCATGGAGATGATGACTTTGGAAATGCTGGGAACGTAATTGTACATTGCTAAGTCATGTTCATGTCATACAGTTACGATATTTTATGGGCCGAAATATCACAGCCTATGTTAGAAGCTGATTCAGTTCAACATCTTTGCAATCCTCAGGAAAGGGTAAACGACGCAAAACTTGAGAACCACTATCTTTGACTAAAAAAGCGTTCAAAATGGCCTTACCGACGCTATGAATATATGGTTTTCTTGAAACTTCGATAACAATTAGTCTTGGCACAATAAATGATCGTAATTTTAATATAGCTAATACATCTGTTAGATAATCCGATTTGTGCGAATAATTACCGAGACGACCGATTTCGAATCGTCCATTCGTGTGCATTGGAATCGACTTTTATCAAAATACACCAACCAA
>ATSW01101729.1:0-10886 GCA_000444245.1 Botryllus schlosseri | reverse complement strand
GGCATTTGCCAAAAATAACACGGCCTGCTTATAACCGTCCGGTCGTTGATCTAACTAACTGTCTGAAGCGGATGGCTGGGCAGATTTGAGGGATATATTGCAACGAATGCATAGTACGCGTGGCGAGATAGCGCAGTGGTATAATCCGCGACAAAAGCGGGAATTCACGGGAGACAAATGGACGCTATACATCACAACGTGAGTGCAATTGTGCAGACGCAAGGAAAGCCTCTGATAAGGTCGGCCACCAAATGATTTTCAAAGTGCTTGATAAATTGCCCGTCTCGGGAGAAACGCGTAACGTGATCAAAGCCCTATATGATAACCCAATTGCGACCCTGGAAGGTAACGGCCTCGAAGCAACCAATGTATATTGTACAAGAGGCATTAGACAAGGATGTCCTTTGAGTATGACACTATACGCGATTAACGGGGACCCGCTAGCCAATAAATTATGCACAAATGAAAACATCAAAGGTGTCCGTCTCGGCGGAATCGAGTATAAATTGGACCAGTTTGCAGATGATGTTACACTATATCTAAGAACAACTGACTCTATTACCACAGTCCTTAACGAATATCAAAGTTTGAAAAGAGGGACAGGGCAAGATATCAACACAGACAAGACGGAAAACCTGCCGCTGAACGAGAAATCGCTAAACAGACTACAAAAGACTACGCATACGCACGCAGCCACGCACGTCGCACATATGCTAAAGCCAGTAACTAGGATACTGGGCTTATACCACGGTGAAAGCGAACTGCAAATGAACTTCGACAGACTCTGGCAAGGAGTCGAGAAAAGTGTAAGGCATATTAAATCAAAACGGCTTTCCTGGATTGGTAAAATAACGGCCATTAAGGCATACATAATTAGCAAAATAACGTCTACATATGCCAACAAGCAGGTTCCAGGCGACAAGCTCAAACAACTTGAACGCCTCGTATTCGGCCTACTGTGGAGCACTGAAAAACTCGAGCAAAAAGGCAGAATGCAACTGATCAAACCCAAGCCAGAAAGAGGGATCGACATGCCAGATATTGAATCCGCCACACACGCAAAGAGAGCAAAAAGGCTACAACAACTATAAGCCGATTTGAGAGCCCGATTGATATCTGGCATGATGAAGCGATATACAATTTGACAACGAAGGTGAGAGATATAAATTGCAATTTATACAACAACCTCTGCCCTCACAGAAATACCTTGACGAAGGAATGAAGGAAGGAAAAGGAAATTTTCGACGTAATCAAAAGCCAATCACAATGGGTACAAGAACTAAGCCATAAAGAAATGTACCAGATCCTTGTTAAAAAGAAAACGCAGCAAGGAGGAAACCGAATGTCGGACTGGAAGCAGATATGGCTATACCAGTGGTTCTTAACCTTGCCTCCAGCGCCCCCGAGGGGGCGCTGTAGATTTTGAAGGGGGCGGAAACGCTCAAGGGGCGATATGAGTAGTTAGGTAAATGTGCGGAATCCCCCCATTCGCGATTTATAAAGAACAAACAAACATTATCAAGATAATAAACAGTGTAAGAATTAGCTCATTCTCAATTTTGCAGCAATACTTTTATGACCTTGTGTGCGGCAATCAAAAAGGGGAATAATTAACGATAGAGAGAAAACGAACAAATAATCTGGATTGACCTTTGTACTCAGACATGAGACTGGAGTACTTCTACTTGTACTTTTCCACTCCTGATTCTGCCTCGCCTCTAGACACGAGACCTGGGCTTGGTAATAGTTGCCTGCCGACAAATCGCCCTGGCCTATCGTTTTGTGGTCCTCGTGACGAGGCTTTGGGAATAATTGCCTGTCAAACCACCCTGGTTGACTTGTCGTTTCGCGATTGACTCGATTTCGTGGGGCATAGGAATAATTGCCGGTCGCGACGTCAATAAAGTTTTCTCCTGATCAGTGAGATCCTGGTGCGTGTTTTAGGTGTCTATACGTTCGGCTGTGCATAGTGACGCATGTAGCCTGTTCCATACTGTCGTACTTGCTCTTGCTTTGTTGTCGACTTAAATAGTAAGGAGAAATGTTCTGGTTATAAATATGTGTGTCATTTTGAGTCCTATCGAGAACCAGAATGTCGTGTATTAGAAATAGGTATTAGACGCCCCCGACATAGATTAACTTGAATAAAGTACCATTTAGAATATAATAAGTAATTAAATAGCTCATTCTCAATTTGACTCGCATCAACGTGTTAATTTCCGATATTGTAGTAATTGGTGCAAGCAAAAACTGCTGTTCCACACCTTTACCGCTTTCTAGCGTCTTAGGACAGACAGTCCCAGCCAAACAATGTGATGGGTTCTTTTACTGCTTCACGTCTGGTCAAGCGTAATCATGCCGGTGTCTGTAAATGATGTGTAATTTACCCCGGGATATTAATTTTGTATGCTGTACATGATATAAAACTTGAATCGATCTGTTGGCGAGCTAATGCTTTGCCCGTCTGTAACATACACATATCGATCACGAGCTCACCACGCACTTGTCGTTCGAGGGGCGACTCATTTCGCTGCAGACAATCAGTTGTGTTCGCGTGTATCGTAACCTATCCTCAACACTTGTTATGCCAACACCTCCACGCATATTTACAATATCATACTAAGGAACTATTGCGTCGGCAGCCACGCACTATCGCTCGAAGTCGACAAATTTCGCTACAGACAGTCAGTTGTGTTCACGTATGTGTCGTAAATATATCCTCAATACATGCTATGCCAATACCTCCTAGCATATTTGCATCATACTTAGGGTTCTGGTCAGGCTGATTTAAATCATCACGTGTCGACAATCGCTCGAAGCCCGTCAACTGGTATTTTGAAAGCTCCCGGTATGGTGTATTATTGTGTATGGATTGGTGCGGTATTAGAATTGTGGTTACGGCTCGTTGGTTTATAGTATACTATAACTACTTAGCTCGGATGTTATACGACGCGCTGCTATCGTTGCTTTGTCCAAGACCTAATTCACGATAATCAATCTCGCTGTCGAAAATGACATGCGGCCGCGTAGACTGCATAGCGCCATTTTGTTTTGTGATCCATCCTGCTGTGCCGAGGATCGAAACATATCCTCAGCACATGTTAACACCTCCAAGCATATTTGCAGCATCATACTACGGATATATTGACTCGGTAGAGTGTTACCGTCAGAGAATTGCTGTGTCACGCCTTCGGGCCTTGCATTTTCCGCTCGGTAACTGCGAGTACGATGTTATTTCAATTGTCCACGAAACGAATCGGGGTAGCTCGCTTCATCGGGGATCAGTGACCTTATTTGGCTGAAACGCGCTCGGTGGTGCAATAATGGGAATGAATTGTGACAGATCATACCTGATGCGATCTATAGCATGAGGTGAGGTGTAAAGTAGAGGGGGAGATTTCGAAATCGGAATCCACTGCGACTATAGGGTTGCAAAATCAAAGTCCAAAAAATCCGACTGGCCCGTAAACGCCTGGTATTTCCATGTATTAGGCTGGTAAAATGTATCATAAATCCGACTCTCAAAGACACTTGGCCGCATCCAGCCCAGGTTTAACCAAAACTGATGAAATCCGCGCCGGAAACGAATCGTGACCACCCCCGTCCAGACAAAATAGTTCTGCTGTAAGGGGAGTGTCGTTGTACATTCATTTACGTACAGNGAGACTTTGTATCGACTCATTGGCGGACTTCTGTTTGTCTGTACAGGTATTATTAGTGTAATTAGATTTNCCACCACAGGGAGNATATTGGCAAAATCACACAACGATAACAACTTTACCCGCCAACAACTCCAACGGGATATATCCATGTAAATTTCATTCATATTATTATGAAAAAGCTAATCCACCACGTTCACACGATAATATTTCGTACGACTCCTTTGACAGGGTTGTTTACGCTAGTATTGTAACATGGTGATCACTANCAGGNGCTGTGAATCCAGGTCCAAAGAGTCCGGGAATAGNCTAGCAATACAACCGTTGGGCGGTGGGGTATTCGAGAAAATCGCTTAATTTTTCGANAGGAACGATGATCACACCGACGGCATNTCATGACTTGTCATTCGAATACTTGTNATTTTGATGTAGTGTGCTGTACGCAAATCAGCTGTGATCAATCGAGCGTGACACAGTCGATGTCAGTCNTCAATCCGCTTGTTTGACAAAACTCTCGTTTTCTGGTTGATAGCAACACGATACGATNCATTTGTTGTCCCCATCGACCCTCCTATTTTAATAGGGTTACCATGCGGCCTCATTTAGGGGAGCATATGTCCTCCATTTCCCAGATATGTCACCCAATTCACCTAAATGTACTCTCTTTCTGTCAGTTTGTCCTCCTTGTTAGCTCAACATTTCCAAAAAAACACCACGAGTAACGCAAAATGTGGGCCTAGATTACAAAAAGTCGGGTATGTAGCCAAATCGGAAAAATGACCCTATGATGGTATTGTGCAGGCTATTACGTGGATACGTGGGCGTGTGTAAACATGTGGATAGTAAAAGCGCCCCAAACTCCCATGAAAAAAGATCGAGCGCACTCGACCATGACGGGGCCCACCTCAGTACAGCCAAATGATCCCATGTCGTACCGGGAATAGCCGAGGTGGTGGTATATCATTCTCACAAAATGTACTTTGGAACGCGTGTGAAATCGACATCGCCCGCTACTCGACTGACGCAAGTCGCCACTGCAGTCCCTCTCTGTGTATACACAATGTGCTGAGCACTGCAGATCCAGACGAGACTACGCATTCTGGCGAGGTTATCGAGATAGCTGGAGCGATTTACAACACATGCTACATTTACTTCAAACGGAATGACAAAATATGGTTTTGGAGTACTCAAGTAGTTTTAAGGGAATGTCAGTATCGTGATATCGCTTTCTATCCTAATTATAAAAGAGTAGGTCCCCATAAAACTGTCGAGCTCAAGCACGTTGGTAACTGTGATAGTAGACAAAACTGACTCGAGTACCTCAGAAATAGTGACTGTATTTCGTTGCTGACCACGCGCCTGCTTATTCACACCGACTGACTCTCCTAGTAAGCAACTGCGCCCCCGTCATCTTCTTATTGCTCAAATAATTTTACAATTCACGAAATCCAATCTCATTTGTCGATAGTTTTATCAGCACAAAAGTCACAGTTACACAAGTCTCGTAAATAGGTGTCGATACACTACAATCGTTTTATCGCCACTATTCAACTCATAGCCCGATCACACGACTGACGTTTCCGCAGATCAATTTTTGACGTTTGATCAACTCTTGCCTGGTTATGGGGTTTCTAATCACAGGGCGTTTGAGATTCGGGTGTGTCTTTTCGATACGTTGCGCAAACTCGATACCTTTCGTTCGGATTACGTATTCGCACTGCGGAAACCATTTTGCATGCTCTGTCCAAACCTCGTCTCCCCGGTCCCAACGAAGCCCGCCGCCACAGTAAAAACATTTGGTTCTGTCCGAATCGACGTAGTAAAACCCCGCTTTTGCTAACTGTTCAACACTAGCCTTAATTTTATTCGGTTCCCAGCCCTTGTCGAACGTTGCGATTCTTTTTGACAACGACGACATGAGAGGGTTCACGGGTTTAAGACAAGGAAATAGTTGCTCAAGACATCGCTTTTCGTCCTCGGAGGGTTCTTCTGGTTCTTGCAGATGTAAAGTGAGACGTCGTATTTTGTCGTCAAGCAACTTATCCAAATTGTCTCGTTCGTACTCGGTTAACGCCACATTCCCCGAATCGTCGCCACGTGCGAAACAACAATCCGAGCGATACGTCAAGTGTATTTCAGATATATCGTCTGTAGGCCTCCAATTGCGTAGAACGCCGGAGCAGTTGAAGCACTGCGTTCTGTCCAGGTCACCGAGGTAGAATAAACCTTGTTTTGCCAACTCGCCGACCGCCCGTGGTATGGGATAGCTGGGCCATTTCTCAAAGGTTTCGCGACGCTCCGACTCCTTTCGCAAGTCGAGATTCCTAACCCGATACTCGTGCTCTTGATCAACGATATTCGCAAAGTTGATGTTGGCGTTTCCAATGGATTTACACTATCTCAGTAAACTTTTGAAATTCGATTTCACAATAGGTATGTTCAACGCGTCTCGTACACAATTCGCGTCATGACGCCGTGCACTCGACCCGGTCCATCTTTCTAGGTACACACTGCATCCAAAGCATTTGATTTTGTCTTCAAATCCTAGCCAGTAGTATCCCTCAGACGCTAAATCGGTGCGTGTTGCGTATGATACTTTAGAGAATTTGGCGAACGTGGCGAGTCTGTATAATTCAGTGCGGTGTGAACCGGAAGCGATATACACTCGTTTCTGTCCGGGCGGATCAGAGTATCTCTCCATTGACGTTATGCCAAGCTCTTTCATAAACATGGAGTACTAAGACAGAGCTTTTTGTGTCTAAACCTGTACCATAGCTCACACACATATATTCCTATAGTTTATCCTTGCGAGCTCTATCGATTACTGGTTGGTTGTACTTTTATGTGTGATTGACAACCGTTAGCTGTCGCTATTGCACCATTTATATATGTGTTATACCAGGAGCGGTCAACTTCTGCAGCCCGCGGGGCGTGTATAGCATAATTAGGTACTCGGCGAATTGCTG
Source organism: Botryllus schlosseri (assembly GCA_000444245.1). Taxonomy (NCBI): domain Eukaryota; kingdom Metazoa; phylum Chordata; class Ascidiacea; order Stolidobranchia; family Styelidae; genus Botryllus; species Botryllus schlosseri. Next base: position 4,261 of record ATSW01101729.1, on the reverse strand, counting down.
AATCGATACATTATTCGACCACCGATCAGCATATGCCAGGAATAAATCGTATTCAATCAATGTATTCTAACAACAGCAATGTCAATGCAAAGCCGTATCTCGCCGATATTAACGAGGACAAAGTGGATTTGAGAACAGTATTTTTATACAGGCACCGCCATGTCTGCTTCTCTCTCACGGTGCAATACAAGATTTCATAGTGGTCTATAAGCCCGATACCCTAAATTGACAGAGATATCAATTCATTAAAGTTGTTTTCTAACGACATTATAGCGAACAACGCGTACCAGTAAACACAAACCGAATTGTCCCACTGTTGCGTCAATTCACCGCCGACTCAGTATGAGACACTCTCGACCAGCGAACGTACATTAGGCAACCGAAACAGGTGACCTTGCGAAGGGGGTGTTTTCGATAACACCGATACGGCAACTTAATTCTTTCTACTGACAATGTGATGGAGAGCGGCTTAATTCATCAGACAAAGACTGGAGGCAACAATAACTAGCAAACACAAATCTAATGGCCACACCGACATTCACAGGTATTCGATAGACCCGAAAATACCAACGTCACCCAACTGCTGTAATGACACGGGTACGATGCGGGGTACGAAGCATTTTGAACGGTGTTGCTCAGTTGCGGTTCTTGGCCTTCCAAGACCTCTGTTAGCATCAGTCTATCTCACTGTTTGGAGTGCCAATGCCAAACGTCGTAATAGTGATCACTCGGTCATGTGTAGAATATAGAAATTGACGCCTGGCCTATTTGCAAGACCTCATGGCTTTTGCAAACTTACTAAAGCGGAAATTCACAAAGTCACTTGCGTACGTGCTTTCATGCCTTTGAATGTTTGTTATCATCGAGTCTGGTCATAAATAGACATGGGGACAAATTTGATGCGTTCAGCACAATATACGTTTACCACATCTCATTCCGGACCGTAACCGATCGTTTACCGCACCCTCTATATGGCAAACGTCGCTTTTGCTCATAGGTAAGCCGATGATCTGTGAAAACACATGCGCTAACGTGCCATTTCGTTAGTCCTTCAACGTCACATGACCGCCTATGAAGGCTTTTTGGGTACCCGCCAATACAGTGTTGATCCATAGGGACCCCACTGCGTGCTATACGCCTAAATAAATATGTTTACTCGAGTATACACCTGGTGTGGAGCAGTGAAGTGGATGCAGAAAGTAAATTAGACAACGCAAACCAGTTGACAACATCGATTAATATACGGGGGTTGATAAATTTTGTGACTTTTGAATGAGCAAAGATACGTCGCCGTATCCAGTCCCGACTTCACTCAAAACCGATGAAATTCGGGGGTCCGGAACCGATTCGTGACCACCTCAGTCCAGACAAAATGGTTCTGCTGTCATTACACGATATGCGGGGTTTCGTTGCATATTCATTTGCGTACAGTGAAACTTTGTATCGAACCATTGTCGGAATTCTGTTTGATTTGTCTGTATATATGTTGTTATTGCAGTAGGGTTTAGCACCACGGGAAGTATATTGGCAAAATCTTATCCATCACACACCGATAACATCGTAACTGTCGGCAAACTCAACGGTCATCACTCGTCGTTCGAATGCTTGTAATATCGGTGTGATGTACACAAACCAGTTGTGATTAATCGAGTGTGACACAAACGGTGTCAGTCGACACTCTCCTGTTTGACTAACTCGCATATTCGAGCGGGTTGACAGCAATGCGATACATTTGATGTTCACATCGATCCTTATATTTATAGGGCTACCAAAGTCCTCCTCCTTTTCCCAAATATGTACAGCCTTCACCCAAATGTCTTCCTTTTTTGTAATTTTGTCCTTATTTTCAGCTTAAAATAAAAAAAAAACACCACGAATAACGCGAAATGTCGGTCTGATCGATTTCGGTGAGTAACCTTTCATTTAGCTAACTCGCACAACACAAGTAATTGACGGGTATTTCGGTAGTCAAGTCAGAAGAAATGACATTGTTTTCTAGTCAATCTAATAATGAAATTAGCGGTATAAATATAAAAATACGTCTTCCCCAATCGTAACTTGCAACCTGTGAAAAACGTGTACCGCAAAATATCCTCATCACCCCCAACAAAACATAGTTGCGAAAAATATCATACTATGGACGTATTGACTCGGCGGAGTGCTACCGTGAGAGAAATGCTGGTTGACCCCCTCGACCTAGCCTTGGATTTACCGTTCGAAAAACTCCACCGGAAGAAGCTATGATCGAGTGTCGCAATCAATGTCAGCCACGCTCCATCAATCTGTTGCTTTGACAAAACTTGTACGTATACGCCAGAGATGAGTATTGATTAGGATTTAGAAAAAAACGTATTTGTGAAATTTTGCTGGATTAGGATTGCATTAGATTTTGAGATTGATTTACTATATCGTACAGGCTACAACTGCCTAGCCCCGTCGTGACGAAATAGGATTAATCAGTTGTGGAACGATAAGTTAGGGCTAACCGCTTATACCCCTAGTTTATTCTTGAAAGCTCTATAGACTACTGGTTAGCTGTATTTTTGTGGACGACTGACAACAGTTAGTTGTCGCTATTGTACGATTTACACTTTGTGTTATACATTTTTTTTTGTTACCACCGCGAACTAGGAGATCAATCACGACGACGGGCAACTACTCCCAATTCGCGGAATACTGTTTGATTCATCTGTATAATCAGGTTTAGCACCACAAGAAGTATATTAGTAGTNTATGATTGAATACAATCTTATCCATCAAACANCAAACAAATAACANNCATTCAAAAGTNACTTGACACAATTTATCAACCCNCGTATATNAATCGATGTNNTCAACTGGTTTGNGTTGTCTAATTTACTTTNTGCANCCACTTCACTGCTCCACACCAGGTGTANACTCGANTAAACATATTTATTTAGGCGTATAGCACGCAGTGGGGTCCNTATGGATCACGCTCAACACTGTNTTGNTGGGNACCCNAAAAGCCTTCATAGGCGGTCATGTGACGTTGAAGGACTAACGAAATGGCACGTTAGCGCNTGTGTTTTCACAGATCATCGGCTTACCTATGAGCAAAAGCGACGTTTGCCATATAGAGGGTGCGGTAAACGATCGGTTACGGTCCGGAATGAGATGTGGTAAACGTATATTGTGCTGAACGCATCAAATTTGTCCCCATGTCTATTTATGACCAGACTCGATGATAACAAACATTCAAAGGCATGAAAGCACGTACGCAAGTGACTTTGTGAATTTCCGCTTTAGTAAGTTTGCCAAAGCCATGAGGTCTTGCAAATAGGCCAGGCGTCAATTTCTATATTNTACACATGACCGAGTGATCACTATTACGACGTTTGGCATTGGCACTCCAAACAGTGAGATAGACTGATGCTAACAGAGGTCTTGGAAGGCCNAGAACCGCAACTGAGCAACACCGTTCAAAATGCTTCGTACCCCGCATCGTACCCGTGTCATTACAGCAGTTGGNTGACGTTGGTATTTTCGGGTCTATCGAATACCTGTNAATGTCGGTGTGGCCATTAGATTTGTGTTTGCTAGTTATTGTTGCCTCCAGTCTTTGTCTGATGAATTAAGCCGCTCTCCATCACATTGTCAGTAGAAAGAATTAAGTTGCCGTATCGGTGTTATCGAAAACACCCCCTTCGCAAGGTCACCTGTTTCGGTTGCCTAATGTACNTTCGCTGGTCGAGAGTGTCTCATACTGAGTCGGCGGTGAATTGACGCAACAGTGGGACAATTCGGTTTGTGTTTACTGGTACGCGTTGTTCNCTNTAATGTCGTTAGAAAACAACTTTAATGAATTGATATCTCTGTCAATTTAGGGTATCGGNCTTATAGACCACTATGAAATCTTATTTAAGTATTGCACCGTGAGAGAGAAGCAGACATGGCGGTGCCTGTATAAAAATACTGTTCTCAAATCCACTTTGTCCTCGTTAATATCGGCGAGATACGGCTTTGCATTGACATTGCTGTTGTTANAATACATTGATTGAATACGATTTATTCCTGGCATATGCTGATCGGTGGTCGAATAATGTATCGATTCAGCAATTCGCCGAGTACCTAATTATGCTATACACGCCCCGCGGGCTGCAGAAGTTGACCGCTCCTGGTATAACACATATATAAATGGTGCAATAGCGACAGCTAACGGTTGTCAATCACACATAAAAGTACAACCAACCAGTAATCGATAGAGCTCGCAAGGATAAACTATAGGAATATATGTGTGTGA
>KE603121.1:0-22953 GCA_000444245.1 Botryllus schlosseri | reverse complement strand
ATATTGGCGATCACGTAAACTATGTAGAGAACTGGTGTCGAACTGCGCGCTTTGATTCTAGGCAGGGATGGGCAAACTTTTTGGCTCACGGGCCGCGTTCAACATCTGAATCCATTCGCGGGCCGCACTATTGTAAATGGAGATTATTAGCCAGAACGCAATATTTCTATTAAATTATATCTGCCTAGTGACCGAGGAAATATGGAGATAATATAAATGTATATTTAAAACAAACTATTATATGCGTCGGAAATATTGACAAGATCCTATAAGCTGGCCGTCCCCGATAACCAATTTGTCAAAATTAGCCATGAAAGTTGCTTGTGCCGATTGTTGCAACAGGATGGAAAATTGAATTTGTGGACAACGATCTGTTCATACATGCGCTACTTTTGCTTTACCCCCAGGATAGACAATGCTGACAGCATCGTACGCTAATACAATATATTGATATAATAACTATAAACTACTCCTACACATATCCTGGACGAATCTACCTAATACACCCGCAAATTCGTTTTTTTTTCAAGCAGAGCACTAAAAGTAATAAAATTACTGGAGTTTCAATTTCACGAACGCGCTCGTCGCTATTGTGACTTTCTGTTATGTTTAGCAAGCGAAACCTTTACCAATGCGTGGGGTTATAGGTCAGGCTATTGCGATAGCAAAAAATTTATGGCGTCAGTTATGGCGTTTTTAGTTGTACCTGTACAATCACATGGGTGTGAAATCAATAAGGGAGAACGAATGGCCAAAAAGGAGGACATTTTCGATTTCCTCAAAAAGGAGGACTTATCGATTTGACCCTAAAATCACTTCAACCTTTATGAGCGCGTGCTATATTTCGATGTTATCGAACACTTCTTAGTCATTCAGTGGCCGAACCTCTTTCAACTTCATATTGATTTTATCGCTAGTTCGATTGCGCACGATCGATAGAATTCATAAACTTGATTCGACATCTTTCTCTTCGTGATTTTTCGAAATGGCGAATATTAATTAACTCCGCTGTACCGGGAGCGAGGCCACGTGGCGTTCATGCTCGACGAGAGGATTACGAGAGAGAGACTGGTCGGTCTACGCATTAAACTTTGCGATTTCGTACAAGGTAAAGCCGCTGTTCCGTGCATAATCTATGTGTAGTTCTATAATATGTTATACGTGCGTAAAAATCAATGGCCTGTTCGGAAGTTCGATCCGTATTTGTTTTATGAACTGGCCTGACCGCGATATACGTGAGCCTCGTGCACATAGATTCCACATTTCGTATTTGGTTCGCGAAACAACTTTATTAGGTATTGCAGGGGCTCCTGAACTTGTTTAACTGCGTACCGTTTCGATTTTTCTGCACGAATCGCGCACCCCTTGAAAATAACATAGCATATAAAGTGTACCGAATTGAAAAGGCGATGCAACAAACTATGCATTCACACTTTCAACTTTTGCACATTTAATATGAAGGGTCAACCTGACGCTTCTCTATTTGTGGAGGTGTTTTGTAAAGGCACCCGGGTAAATTATGTTCGATCGAAAGTCGGGCACGAAATTCGTTCTTCGTCGTGCACATGCTCGAAAAACCTTGCTCACGACTGTAAGTGAAGCAATGTAAATGCATGGCGGTCTAAGCGTTGAAGAACTCGATTCTGTGTCTGTTGTGCGCTTGGCCTGCGAGCATATATCATTCCACGCGGCCGTTGAGTTATATTTATCTCATAAGACGGAAACGGTATACACAGGTCAGGGAATTTTCAACTCCTATAAGTACGGGCCAAAATCGTATGATCTGCCAACCTGAATATGAGCATGTGGATAAATTGTGACATGCATAGATACATACTAATGAATTTGTGTATGCTGTGATGCCATTTATGATTTTGAGCCTTGATTTCATTTGATCTATATTGTGCCGAGATCTTATCTCCTGCATTTCGTCGCGCGTATAATCTTTAACCGTGGTGCAAAATACCAACGGTTAGGTAGGTAGGTATTAGGGGATAATCGGACTTATCTACTTGGATTTTCGCCGCAGAACGACGAAAGGCAATAATCGTTCTCGCATGTCAATGGTTCGTTCTTCTTTATATGCCATTGCGAATTCAATGTCTATCTATACCAGTGGTTCCCAAACTTTTTCGGTGTGAGGGCCAAATTTAGAATTTCAGAGTATGGTCGCGGCCGCACGAATACTACGGCTATGAAACGGACCCAAACAGTCATCATGGCTATTTCGGAGCAGTTTTATTGCCCTGGCGAGATTTCCAAACTCTACACTGTTTACTGCTACTTATCTGCTGCATTGGGTGTCCGTTGAGTGAATCAACTTTTCTCGCCTAAACGCGCGAAGCGCGCGAAATTTCTTTAGTTTCATGACTGAATCGGTCAATATGATCGGGAATGGCATGTATTGCTATCAATTTTCATCCTGTCTCTGTTCCGTAATCTGATTTACCGGTAGAGCTGAGTGAGGTGTGTTCGAAAAGGTATAGGCCCCCTCAATAGTAATTAAAGATCTCCGGGGGTATAGCCGTTGGCAGGAACGTAACAGCACTTCGTCAGGACCCCGGGCTCCCGTAGGGTGATAAACTGACCCGGACCCCGCATCCCGTTGTTCGCTTTTGCCACGAAATTAAAGTTGTACGGTTTAGTGAGACAGCGCGACGCGCGAATATTTCGATAATTCATGATAAAATCGGTGAATAAGATCGGGAATTGCATGATTGTCCTCTTTGCCCACGTAATCAGATTCACCGGTAGAGCTGAGTGAGAGGTGTCTGTGAAACTGCAGAACCCGTAAATTTTCAAAAAATACTCTATAATTTATGCCAATTCACGAAATAATATTGGGGCCCCTTCGAGCTCGCCCTCCTCAATTGGGGGTTTTGGGGTGCGGCAGTTATGGCCCTGACTATAGGGCTACCAATTATGCTGCTTTTAGTCAGCTAAGCAGTATGCATCTCGGCGTATTCAACCGTGAGTCACATGTTGCACATCTAGTTATCATGGGGTTACCATACGTCTTCTTTTAAGATGATTTGTCCTCTTTTTTTTTTTTTTAAGTGTCCTCGGAGGACGCCCAAATGTCTTCTTTTTTGAGATTTTGTCTTCTTATTTTGAGGATTTTGGTTACATACAGGGCTAAATTCGACTGATATACATTAAGTCGGCACTGCAGGAACGCTACGGCGGCTATTTCAGGAGCGGGACCGGAAAGTTGACCTTTTTTTTCAGTCAACCTCCTGTTGATGTGAATGAAAAACTGTATTTTCCGGGAGTTGAGCCTCTTTTTCCTTTTTAGACAAGCGACCACGAAGTGGGAAAAATTTACCATTTTTCAGGATTTTCCACCGGTTTTGAAAGTTATCAATACCTACATAAATCTATAGCTACTGCTCGTTCAATTGGAAAGTTAGGGCACATTGCATTGAAACAGCAGTGACGTAACGTTACCAGTCTATACTCACAACTTTCCTGCAATTCTATAATTAAAAACTACAGAGGCCAAGCCAAGCAAGAGTATTTTATAAATATAAATTTTATTTTTTGTCATATATCGATTTCCTAATATATTCTGGGGGCCGCAAGAAGGCTATCTGGGGGCCGCATGCGGCCCTCGGGGCCGCACTTGGGAATCACTGATCTATACAGTGCGCGCGATTGTGGCGTTAGTGGTTAATGGCTATATCAATTCAGTTCAGTTCAGTTTATTATTCACTGTTTCATCAGATCAATACAGCATAAGATCACGATACAATGAAAAGACAGGAAGGTGTCGAAACGACTTGCAATAGTCTTTGAAATCAGACACCCACCTAGGGTAGGTATTCCTCGCCAAACGAGTGATCAGCAACTCAATTTAAAAACATAAACAAAAACATCTACAACAACAACAGCAACAACAACATAGAACCTCGTAGGTACCGATCCAGCCTTTTACAAAAGTTTACAATCAAACGAAATATAACCTTTCTGGGGTTCGAATCATCACCTATAGCTAGGGTTGCCATCGACATGGACCGAAAAATAAGGACAGTCGATAAATTAGATTACCATGAAATGCGATTCTGTACATACTTTGTATTTATTCGAGCCGTGGAATACCAGATTTCATACTTTTCGCAAGAAACAACCTGCTCTTGCAACTCCTTGTTATTAGAAAGTGCTTCATGGATGTCACGACATTTCAGGTATAGATTCACCGTTACTCAGGGCCGCAAAAGCACGTCGTCAGTCGCCCCTTCCCCAAAAACACGTTGGTCTGGGCCTCTGGGGCCCCATCAGGTGATAAACCAAACTTTTTCATCGCATTCTGATTAGAGGCGCCAACCAAGATGGAAAAAGGCTGTACATCAAGTTTAGACAAAATGCAGCAAGAACTCCAGTAAAAATGCTTGTAGTATTGGTCCTAGCCGAAGCAAACTTCTTTGCGATGTTGGAATCGGGGAATATTGCTTTGAACAATTGCGATGTGCAATCGTAGTAGAGGAATGATTGCTGAAGTTTGACAGCATGGAATGCCCTGATACCTCAGCAGCAGCTGCCTAGTAGTCTGTGGTCGTTGGTGTTGATCGACTTGTGAAACAATTATTCATCGACTGGCTCGAATCAATCATTAGCCTATGACACACTTCTTGTGTTTTGGGTTATCAATGTGAGTTTAAGTAGCGGTGTTTCCTATGGCCTCCAGGTTAATGTCATAATTGCAGATATTACAATGTTCGAAACACATTTATGATGTCATGAAATCTCGACGCAAAAGTATAATTTTAGAATATTATGGAACACAGATACCAAAGGAAAACGATCGAAGTTCTGTAGTTGTTGAAAATAAGACAAAATAAGGACGCAAGTCGAAAAGAAGGACATTTCTTAGAAATAAGGACGGTTGAGTTTTCTAAGACGTGACCCTTAAAAATAAGGACAAATCTTAGAAATAAGGACGGTATGGCAACCCTGCCTATAGCACTAACCTTATCTCTGATTTTTTGCCGTTCCTCTTCTCTCTCCTGTTCTTTTTTCACGTGCTTCGCTTTTCTCTCGGCCTCCTGCTCGGCCAGAGCCTCCAATTGTTCCTGCTGAGCCGCGGCCTCTTTCGGGTCGACTTCTTTCTTCTCGTCCATCAATTTGTTCAGGTCCTTGGTGGCTCCTGCATAAGGCGTCTAGCTTAAGGCGCGTTTCCGAAAATTCGAAGCATTATTCGAACAGTATTACACGACAAGCCAAGCAATTTCTTCTAAATGAATACTAGCCAGCCTTCAGGATTACCGGACAACGACCTAACATCGACCTCGCCTTCCGCCACATACCACCTCATTCTGTCGCTTGCGTCTTATATTCTCTGCTTTACTTTTTCATTCAGTGTACACGCCCCTTTTTTACTTCGCCTAGGCCAATTTGGGTGTCTGATCTTGAAGACTAATCCAAGTTGTTTCGACACCGTCCTATCTTTTCATTGTATCGCAGTTTTGTGGTGTTTTGAAACGATGAAAATATTAATAAGACTGATTGATCGATTGATTGACAAGATAGCGTAATGGCGAAGCGTCCGGCTTCTTGATCGATAGGTCGTGGGTTCGATCCCCGGCCGGGTCAGACCAAAGACCTGATTAGTAACACTGGTATCCATGGCTTCCCTGCTTGGCGCTCATACATTACTGGGATAGCATGGAGGGGTGGTGCATGACTTAGAAAGCCGTAAAGGCTATATCTGCACTTCCTTGTCCAGTGGCATATGCACATCATGCACTCATGGTATGCATATACACAGATCGCGTGTATGTGTATCATGAGTCGGTGTATATGCTGCAAAAAAACATCAAGGACAAAAAATAAACTACGTCCTTTCCTACATCCTTAAAAAACAAGGTTTAAAACATGTTGTTTTTTGTCTTTTTTACCCAAGACGTCACGAATCATTAATTGTGATGTCATGGTGGATTGACATTGGCAATTGAAAATATAGGGCAAATGTGGCTCCTTCGACGAAAATGGCTTCCAACATCTGTCATAAACAGACCAAAATATCTTAAACCGAGACTACATCGTTACGTAGCATATTTACGGTCGGCGGTCATCATCATCTGAACAGTGAACGCCCATCATTCCGTACAATGATCTATATCTACATGCTATAACTGTCGAAACGACAACGATTTGCGGGTTCCAGCCACCCCACATCGTCTGCATCGATGATATTGGGTGCAAATCGTCCATAGGCTAGGCACACACTACATGTTTTTTTTTTCGAAAGAATGTGTAAATAATTATGGCATTATTATACATAGGGTTGCATTTAAAACAAACGGTGTTTTAAAAACACTTTGTTTAAAACATGTTTTAAACAGTGTTTTAAACAAAGGCATTTTTAATTGTAAAATTATGCCATAATTGTGTAAATACTTTCCAAAAGATATGTTGTATGAGCCCACGAGCAATTACCCCCCGATTTAGCTGACGCATATCGATATGTGATGGTTGTAACCCTCAAAATAGTCGGTTCAATATTTATAGTACAATCGTCAAAGGAGCTATATTTACCTTATATTTTCAATTGTCAACGTCAATTCATTATGACGTCACAACTGATTATTCGTGACGTCGTGGCTAAAAAACAAACAGTAAAAACATGTTTTAAATTAGGGCCTTTTTGTTTTGTTCTGATTTTTGTTTTAAATGCAACCCTAATTATACACCGTTTGAAAAAAAAATTCAAGTGGCGAGATAGCGGATATGTGGTATTATCCACAGCTACAACACCAGTGGGTTGTGGGTTCGAGTCCGACCGAGGTCGACTCCAGAATTCCTATCTAAGTGTTGGAGCTTTATCTAGGCTCCTCCTCGCCATATTATCCGTGTAAGCAGTGTCTTATAAAAGCCTAGTGGGCCGTGCTTCAGGTCGGAAGTTACGGAATAAAAATTAAGAAATTGGTCAGGTGTAAATGACCATAGCAGTCGACAAACACCATGAATACCACAAACAAACCATTTGTTTTATGTGCGACTGTGACTGTAACAGACGCAAAGCGATAAGTAGGCGCCATAATCGGGCATGCAATGTAAACTGTCGGGAGTCAAACGGTCCAACAATCGCGTATCAGTCGATTAACGAATTGTGTCAACTTCCCTCATGGCCTCATCGGGCCTATGCACGCACCGCAGTTTATTTCGTACGATCTAAACGATCGGAAGATGGTTTTGATTAAACAACCTGTTATACACCCGGCGGTTACGATCAAAACGATGAGATTGGGTGCTAAAAAAGCTCCGATGTAGCCAATTGCGGCAATCAAGCCACCAGCCATTGCTGTCGGACGATGTCCAAACTTATCGATAAGCGGAGCAGCAAAAACTCCTGAAAAAGAATAACAGAACTCGGTACATAGTATAATTTCAAATAGTATATACTATACTAGACGGCAAAGAATAACATTACAATACTTGGAGAAAGGCAGTGATGGAGTGATGTCAAGTATATAATGACACATATCGTCGTGTACCAAGACTAGCTTTAGAAAGGACGTGCGCACTATTCGCAGATAATTTGCCGTGTGTGCCAGCGCGCTTAGAACCCCCGAAATCTAATATACGAAATCGCAAAATCAGTATCGGCTCTGTGCGGCAAAAATTGCACTATACCTGCGAATGAAAATGTTCCGGTAGCAATCGATGACACCCATGCTACCGTTGAGAAATCGGAGTCGAATTCGTTAACGATGTGCACGAAGAGGACGCTCTGGCATCTGAAAATGATGTTAACAATGTATCTTTCAAGAACGCAACGCCGACTCAGCTATATCTATACTTATAGTTATAAATCTCCATACCCCATTCCCTCAAGTAACTATGGATGACGGATGACGCAACAATTTCAACAACAACAACAACAACTTCGCAGGTGCCGACTAATTATTGGAGGTGAACGGAGTAATCATCGCTGGTACTTCGCTAGAAGTTGTAGAAGTACCGCCGTAAATTCTACTCAATTACAAGTCGAAGTAACATTTTCCAATGTCAAAACTAATTTAAGTGGAAGAAGAAAATAAAGATTTGAATAGTACTCAAGTAAGTAGTTTCAAAACGTATATTTGGTCTCTAGACGTCGCATATATACTTATAGCCAATCGAAGGTGGCTATAGTTTCGAAATTGCAAGATGCATCTTAACGACTAACTCAAAATTACTAATGTCACTATACAAATTACCGCGATACAGGGGCTATTTCGCCCATTCATTTTGACAAGTTTGCTCTTAAACATGATGGAAAGATATCCCGAGACTACCTATAAAGTCTAAAATGGAAGTAGTTTTTACTAAAAGAACTGTTCAGTAGGAATGGAAGTTTAAGTCAAAAAATACATCCGCACTTGACGACTTGGGTAAGTATTTAAATCTAGTATATGTAATTTATAATAATACCATTACAATAAAATACAATGAATTGTTAACAACGTACCCATAGTCAATACTAAATTTTATAGCTGACAAAATCACACTTCGGGAGTCAACTCGTAGTATTCAGCCTTACGAATTCTCGCTCCCGAAGATTGTGACGTCAAATTGCGTGACATTCGCGACGCATGTCCCATATTGAAAACCAATCCCTCTCAAATATTGTATTGTGCTATTTAGGACTCGGTGCGATAAATCGAAGTACCGAATGGTTAACGGTAATAAGTTCGTAACCGGCCAAAGTACCAGGATTGCGGGAGCGGAATGTATTTTATGAAAACATTCCCAATCGTGACAGACTGAAATTAAGCGCGGCAGCTTTGTTAAAAAATAAGTATATGGAATATAGTGCCAGCCGAGCTCATGTGTGATATATTATTGGCGAGAAACATATCGAAAGACCTATTATAAGAGTAACCGAGGCATGCTGGGATCGTTTAAGTAAGGCATCATCGTGAGCGGCATATACAGCACCAATGGTTATGCACCGTTTAGCAACTATAACATATTCTTGACACCCGCGGCGTTCGGCGGCCCTTTCGGAAGGTGAAAGCGAACTAATTTATTCGCGTTGTTTGAAAATTGGCGGTCGATTATGGAATGTTTACCAGTTTACGAGTTTAACAGTGACCATCGCTGGAATATCAATTTCAGTCATGGTTCCGTTCCACCAAGTAATGACACGAGGATATTGTAAATTTTCAATGTTACACGCCAGTATTTTTTTTTTCTAAAATATTCAGCCGTCTCCCAAATTACAAATGATCACCAGCCTCGTTCTACATGACTTGGCGGAATCGCATTCGTATTGCGTTCTCTTCATCACCACACTGCATTATCTCATGCATCCGCGGGTATCATCCCGAAAAGACATTCTCACAGTTCTGTCTTCATATATTCAGGTGCTAAATCGAATCTAGTTTGGAAAGTAATGAACGTCCAACCAGTATTTGATGCGGTGAGAATTAAATTACCGAGATCCGATACGCCATGCGAGATAGGTGTGCCGCAACCAGTAATGGTTAGTTAGAATTTTACTTGGAATGTTAATCCATTTCGCTAATGAACTTCAACAAGCTAAGTTGCAATGCACGCATGCATGTTATGTTACGATAATTCCCAATACACCAATTCTACTGTTATATACATAGTGTTTCATGGGTATTTATAGAAGCATTCATTTTCGCGGTAACGAAAGGAACTTGTTTCAAAAACCTGCTGAGGTCTGGCAAACAGCGTTTTTTACAAACGATCCATTTTGCGACAACTGAGAGCATGTATATACTGTATAGACGTATTCTACTGCAATATAGCACAATAGCACATATGTAACACATATTATGCATACTCTTCGTCAGTCGAAACCGAATGTTCCAGCTATGCAACGCCGCCTGTCGCAAAGGCACGTTACCATGTTACATGGTGGTATGACATGTCAAGACTTGATATACACTTGACAGAGTATGCAACAGCTACCCTGCGGCAATATATTAAATCGGACCGGCGGAGCGTAGACAGGCAAGCAGGCGGATAACTGGATATGCTAAGGCTATAAAAGTAGGGAAACAAACTCAACGTATAGTTAGTTATCGAGTTTTTGAAGTTACGTGTTATGAATGGATAATAGCCGTTAAACTACAACCCCAAAGTCAGTAATCTATAATATAATCTATAATGATAGACTGTGTCGTGACTGTGTTTCGACACCTTCCTATCTTACATTGTATTACAGTCTTGTGGTGTATTGAAGTGATGAAATTTTTAGCAATAAATTGAATTGAATTCAATCAGGTTTATTAATATTTTCATCGTTTCAAACATCACAAGACTGCGATACAATGAAAAGATAGGAAGGTGTCGAAACAACTTGGAGTAGCCTGAGTCAGACACCCACCTTAGCCTAGGTGAAGTAAATAAGAGGCATGCACACTGAATGAAAAGTAATGCAGAGAATATAAGATGCAAGCGTCAAAATGGGGTGGCATGTGGCGGAGGGCGAGGTTGATGTTAGGTCGTGGTCCGGTAATCCCGAAGACTGGCTAGTATTGATTTAGAAGAAATTGCTTGTATTTCGAATTGTCGCCAACCGGATGGGCCAGCGGTTCCTAAACTATTTTTGTTCGCAGCGCCCTGCCAAAACTTATCAACACTCGCAGCACCCAAATGAATTCTAGGTATTGTAAATTTCGAGATAAGCCTATATTTTAAAAATCATGTTTGCTCCTCAAAATGCATAATACTTACCTCATTTCATGCGAACAATGTACTTGTTACTGCAGTGCAGTTGATAAAACCGCGACCCAATGTTTGTTATTACAATGCGTATTTATCGATGTCAATTAAAGAACACAATTGATTTTCGTTTGCGCCATCACGGTGCTTTGAGGTGATAACGAACCGAAAACTAGTCTATTTAGCACCACCCCTTCCTACGCTTTCTCGGACTGGCAACTGCCAAGCGCCCAACGGGGAAGTCATGGATACCATTTTACAAGCAAGTCTTGGGTTTTACCAAGCATGGGGCGAACACATAACCTTTACCTAACCATTGAGAAGCTAGTCGATTTACCACTACTCTCTCATCCTACACATAAGAATTCAGATCCAGCCCTTGCGTTATTGAGTTGAGTGAGTAAGTCCAGTGCTGGGTCTCGTCCCCAGAGAAATGTTTTGCAAGATGTTATGTGAGAGCATACGATAGTAAACAGATCACAGTATTTCTATCAAACACGTCGGTATTCTGCCGGTGAGATTGTCAAATTGAGAGTGTAATGAGATTTTTGTGATCGATAACGATCGCATTATTTGTAATTTATCGCCAGGTCCGACTGCAACATCAAATTTGTAGTAGATGAGCAGTGCGATGTTCACTTGTTCTTATTCTGTAACAATGTCGCGAAGACATACTGTTGTCTTTATTAACAGGGTTATTTGCAAGAAGTTCAGTCAGAACGCACGATACAGAGCTACAGCATTAAAATCAACGATATAACCGGGGTGTTGTTTGCCCGAGAGAGCAAATGTTCATTGGCAACGCCATTTCTTATATGTGGCACGGCGACGAGCAAATGCGATAGATGAATCACTGAGTATTGAAGTCGGAGAATAGCACTCATACGCGCGGATTTCGTAATATTGAGAACTGCAGCGACATCAAAACGATGCGAATGTCCTTGCTAAATGCTAGCTTGTGTTGCGGGTCAATAGTACGTTTGATGTAACAAATGAGTGTCCAAGACGATCTTCATAGGTATACCTTCCGTGCTATTTCCTATGACAGACATGCATACTACTTAAAACCACAACAATTGATAGATATTTGCTAACGCACGAAGTTTATTCTAAATAGGTTCCTTGTGGTACAGAATTTGAATATTGCAACGAACAACACATTCATATTCGCAATTTATTCACTATAAGCCTTTCAACTGACCCTCGTCGGTAGTGGCCGTCAGTATAATACGGAGATTGCAATTCGAAATGTAAAGATGAAATAGGTAATTTGACGTAAGAATGGTATAACAACAACAACGAGAGATTTCACAAAACGAGAGCGTTAAGCAAAAATGCAATTAGTGCAATACAAATAAGCTATAATATATAGCCAGAGACGCAACACTAATGAAATACACGGTTATATATTAGAGCTTATTTGTATTGCACTAATTGCATTTATGCTTAACGCTCTCGTTTTGTGAAATCTGTCGTCGTTGTTGTTGTTATACCATTCTTACGTCACACTACCTATTTCATCTTTACATTTCGAATTGCAATCTACGTATTATACTGACTGCCACTACCGACGAGGTCAGTTGAAAAGCTTATAGTGAATAAATTGCGAATATGAATGTGTTGTTCGTTGAAGTTTATTCTATAAGAAATCGTCGCGTCACAATGAACAAACAATGGTTTTGAACATGTGATTGCGGTCTCACACACATGGATGGAGTATGGTTACCAGTTGCCACTCGAGTTCAGCTAGACTACCAATTAAAAGGCGAGACTGATTTATCAAAATGAAATAATCAACTTACCTCAACAGTCCAAAAACAATCAGGTATATCACGCAACCGCCACCCACGACCACCCAACCCCAGCCACCGTCTTTCTTAGCTGTTTTAGGCATGGTATCAACCGTATAGATAAAATTACTTTGTCCTAACTACATAAGTTTCTTACGACTGGACGTTCGGCATTCTTACAATAAAATCCATTCACGCCTGTTAATATAATGTATTCCATGAAAAGTAAGGCGCGATCCGAAGGCCGACACAGCTGGTGCGATTACATTCAGGTCGAGCTAAAACTTCTGTAATGATGAAAATACGTATTTTCGCGGTTCATTAGTCTCTCCGTTTACAGCTCTTTAGCTCTAGCTGAGGGGAGTAATGAATGGACCGCGCAAATGCGTTTGTACGTTTGTACACAATTGAGGCCTGAGGCGCAAAATCTCAGTAATCATGAATATAAGTACAGCTGCTGTCAAAATATGATGTCGAGTAGGCCTAATTGTAGCAAGTCGAAACCTTGTGGATTCCATTTTTCTGACTTTTAGCACTGCCAGCTACATGGGTTACCTTTATTGAATGTTCCCTCTTTTCAATAGCCTGGCTAATAGTTGGCGATGGTCACATCTTCCGTCTGCCACCCATCTGATATCGAAAATATTGACCAATATTGATTGCATCTTGTTGAAAGCAATGTAATGTAGTAAGTAATGTGTGCACGTGCAATACACGTAACCGCATACAGTGGCACAAATATCGTCAGTGCGGCCATGCCAGTCAAGCTCAAGACGCAAAAATGACGAGACCTCAAAACAAGCCTAGCAATTTGTCGTCAAAATTGGACACCGAACGAGGACAGCTTCTACAGTATCCAGACTATATCGCATGTGTTTGTGCCATGTGACGTGATGTTAATCATTAATGCACTCTTTCCTTGCTCAGTCTGCATGTACATGTACGTGTACGTACGTGAAACTCATATATAGTAGGGTTACCATACGTCCTCTTTTTTGACTTTTTTGAAAGTGTCCTCGGAGGACGCCCAAATGTCCTCTTTTTTGAGATTTTGTCCTCTTTTTTGAGAATTTTGGTCAAATTTAGGGTCCAGTTCGACTGAAATACTGTAAATGAGAACCGAAGTAACGCTCTTGTGGGTATTTCGGGAGCTGATCCGGAAAGTTGACCTTTTTTTAGTCAACCAACTAACAATGGGAAAGGAAAACTTATTTTGGGCACTGAGCGAGAAAATTGACCATTTTTTCAGGATTTTCCTCCGGTTTTACAAGTTTGAAAATTTTGAAAAAGTGTCCTCTTTTCAGATTTCCCAAATACGGTAACCCTAATATATAGCAAATATGCGACCGCGCCTTTTGAGGGCGATTAAGCGCGTTGCATGTTGTGTATCTCGTTGTACCTTGCGTGTCGTGACTCTTAAGGGGGAGAAAATATATAATCCGACGATTATTACGATTGATAAATTTTACATTCGTTATAGGCTACCAATAATAAGTCTCAATTGCAAAAAATGCGAACATGAATGTTTTGGTATCAATGCCAACAATGTTTAGCCCGGAAGACCCAGGCAATCGGGGTGAGAGTTTCAGTCATACCGACCTATAATAGTTATATATTAGGGGTGTTCAAAAATGGCTTTTCTCTCAAATTTTACCGGCTACTTGATAAAATTGTTAGGTTACCTAATTGAAGCCTGCATACCGAGTTAGGTTAAATTCCAACCAGTAGCCGCATTGCTATAGGAGAGGAAAGTTTTTTGATTTATTATCTAAAAACGAATAAATAAAAATACAAACTTTTCTGTTCACTCCATGACGTTGTTAGGTTGACTATAGAAACGATGCTCACTAAATTTGGCTCAATTCCAACCAATGGAAACGGAGTTATTGCCGTCGAAAAATTTTGGATTTGAATAAAATAGTATTTACGGTGACCAATTCTTTAATTATTTATCATAGTTGTGCCCACCGTAAATACCAGTAGAATTCGAGAGCAAAAGTCATTTTTAACACCTTTCCTTTACTAGAAGCCAAAAGGTGTAGCCAGGATGAAAATGTGGGCGGGCCATCTATTTTTAAACATGATATGACATCACTAATCTATTATGACGTGATGTAAACGTATGTCGTCACAATGTCACAGTAAAATGATTTGCGAATAAGAGGATTTTTCCGATGACACTGGCCACGTCCATAGGTAGACCATTTAGCTGGTATTTCGTAATAGTAATCCACATCTTATGACTTATACTTACCGCACATTAGGAGAACCTACAACCCAGGGGCATCCAGACTGGATATCCCTGCTGCAACCCCTCAGTAGTTCTCCCGAGACGATGCATTAGAGCTTTGAAACAGTTTCTACAAATCATGTTCTGCATATTCTCATATCAATAGTCACGTGTGATGAAAAAATTTAAATCTCAAATATAGGAATTCGGAAGTAGGAAGTATCAAGAAATACCACAACAATCAAACTTTCGACACCAAATATAGATTAGAATGGAAAAATATGAAACTCGCCTCGACGCTACGATTGCACAGTAACAGCGCCCAGTGCAATTGAATTCCCAGTGCAAAAAAATCCCAATGCTGTTACGGAAACGCCTATACCTTGCTAACTAAGAGATAGACCGAAACAGCAATCTAAGATATTCCACCCCACCAGGGCTGGGGAGTCCGAGTTAGGTTAAATTTTATCTTGATGGAGTCAGAGTCACATATATTTTGTAACATATTTTGGAGCCGGAGTTGTGGGGAAAACATACTGGCTGGAGTCGGAGCTTGTTAAAATGCTCTGACTGCGACTCGGGCTACTTTAAAATCGAACCAAATGCTACTAAAATACAATGAAGCTAAAAAAGTTATCACGTTTTCATGTAAGCGAACCGTCAAAAACTGAACTTCTTTCAGCGAGCAAAATTTTCATTTAAATTCAAAATAATAGGTTGGTTCAAATGTGAACCATACTTAGTATAATGTATTGGATCATAATTTTCGGAGTAGATCTACAGGAATGTTGGAGTCAGAGTGGTGTGAAGAAAATGTAAGGAGTCGTTTTTAAATTTTCCGTTAAAGTCAACTGACTCCACAGCCCTGCAACGCAGGCATCAATCCGGCTAGAACAAGCATCAAGACTTGGCGCACCGCTCACATCACAGCATTAGCAATCTTATACTGTTTCCCTAAGAGCACGTCCGCACTCGGCAGCTTCGAACTGGAAGCGTCCTGCGTATCCTGCGTCCACGCCGAGGGCAGGTCCCGCGCGTTTTCCAGCAGCATAATGTCTTTTTCGTCCGTCGTCTCGCTGCTCATCACATCGCGACGAGCGACATACACGATACAAGAAGGCTGCTGTTCCGTAACCGACACGGCCGGCGACGGGCTGCCTGCGGCGGGCTGGCTTCGTATCTTGATTTCTTCCGAACTGATATCCGCGAAGGATTTTTCCAAGTTTACCGCCGCGGTCTGCTCGCAGAAACCCGCAGAATTGAGCGTGTTGTCGGTCGATCTTTCCATAGAGAAGTACGTGGGCGATGAGCTGCACGATATCCGACTTATCTTCGTGGGCGGTACGACTTCGTCGCATACGCTCACGGAGATCCTAGGCTTGGACTTGCGAGATTTCCTCTCGACGGGTTGCGGGTCAGCCGCCCTTTCCTCTTTACAGGTCTCGCTGTCACAGGCGTACCGCGCGCCGCTTTTATCCTGGAAGTAAACGTAACGTAAATTCGCATCCAAGTGCAACAAGAAGTAGTGGCTTCCAAAATACCTTATGTCAAAATTACTTCAAGCGTAAGTACAAAATGATAGAAAGAGAAGTGGAAGTAAATTCCTGTTCAAGTAACGATAGAAGTAGAGAATTTCGAGTACGAAAAAAGTACGTATTCCAGGTCTAGTTCCACATAAAAACTGAAAACTGTTAAGCATAAGTGGTAGTAGTTTAAAAATAGAAGCACATGAGTACGTAGTGAATGCATGCAAAACCTACTTAAGTACACCTCGAAAAAGCGAAATGCTTCATGACTGTCCATATGTCTAACCCAGATTACAAGGGAATGTAGCGTTTTCCAAGACGTGTCAAAACTGTACTCCAAGTGTACAAAATGTACAAAATGAAAGGTCACGAAATTATTCGAGTATGAAGCTTCGAAAAGTAGATTTGGTGGAGGGTTCACAATCTTTTGGCAGTTTATCCGTGGCGGCTTCTTTCGAAATTACACGATGTATCTCCGACACTTACGAAAAATGACTAGCAACGCTACAGATAGATACAATCTTCGAATGTGTACACAGCAGTGGCTCTGAGAGACGTACGGGATCAGGATTTTGGATTCTAACCGGGAAGGAATCCAGCAAGTTTTTCTCAAACAGGTTCGGATCCGGATTCACATTTTGCCCGACTGTCGAATCCGGATCAGGACAGAATTCTAAATTTCTAGTGCATGGAAGTGACTTTCTGTTTGTTTACTCCTGTTAAGTGGTTAAGAACATATTCACTAGAGCAGCGGTTCTCNACCTTTTTGACCTCGCGGACCGACAAATGCGTGCAACTTAAATGTAATATTGGAAACTTCATTTAATGATGNCTTNTTGATACTAGATATTTNTCAGTGGTTCTATTGAAGTTTCTGNAAGATGACGCTCGCTAAGTACTGCTAAAGACCACTAACCTGATTGTGATTGTTTCCGTATCCTTTGAAAGAAGTACGNCTGTGCTATTTGCCANAACCTCTATTACACACAAGTGTNGCNAAATTTCACTGTAGGAATTTANCTTTTTTANCTTTCACATNTAACCTTTCCGAAACTNTAGTTGTATAGTTGTAGGCTACTTTTTNACACTTGCACCNATGTAACGCNCGATCNAAGTAGACCATAAACTCTCTATNGCGANACCATACAAAAAGATANGTTCCAAACTTCGGAATAAATCTGATGTTTTATATACCTCTACTTAATNGACAAGCACCCAAATTCTTGCGTTTTNGAATCGAGATATAAAATTCTATTTCATCTGGCNGACGGACCNGCACNGGCGGNTGAGAACCACTGCANNAGAGCAAGTAGCGCAATCAGNCGAAACCTGCTTGATGCACTCGTCAAAGTATAGAAGTACNGCGTTATAGCCTACTCACCACTTCCGTCTGGANTTCNCTCTGCTGCCAGCCGTGCGCGTTCCTTCCGAATTTATACACCANCCGACGNCCGTCCACNCGCTCGAGAATGCCGCGGTTGTAGTAGTACCTTCGCATNGNAACGGATTCGAAGAATGAGTTTCGTACGCNCTNTCGGATTCCGAGCGCCCGCCGCTTACCTCATCGCACGGCTGAGTTTCTCGTACGTCATCTTCGGGTTGTTCTTCTTGTCGCCCCACATTCCCGCCACCACGTCGGACTGCACGAATCGGAATANGCCGGCTTTGCGGTCTTCCCATTTGATGAGGCGAGGACAGTATTTNGGATCCAGCAGNGTGTCTCTTATGAACTCCCACAACGTCACGCTTTTGCCTGAATGAGGGCGATTGAACTTACAGATGTGGTCGAAGTCAAAGTATAGTACCAATAGAAGCAACCGAGTATATTTTTACTAGATTACAAACTTCAGTAACAGTAAAAACTGACGATCCGAAAATATTAGAGTAGTTTCAAAAGTAGATTTGGAGGTGGGATCGNATACTTTTAGCAGTTAATCCGACATAGCTTTAGAAATTACAGAGTTCCTCTTCGCGACTATCACAAAACGACCAATGACACTATGGGTGTAATTTACGAAACTTATCNATTCACGGTGACACAGGATCTTCTTCGTCCAGTTGTCATGACGAATTCGCTCGTAAAAGTGATGTAAACGCATCAAAAATCTACTTTTTATTTTACAAATTCCGAAATGTGGAAATNAGTAGTTGGCCTGAAAAATTCCAAGTGGTCTACAAACATAAGCACTTGAGTAAGTANAGTACAGGAAAAACCAAATTGCGTNCTCGCAGAAAATAAAAGTACTTCGTTACTGACCGCCTGTACTCAACGCCATNACTCGCAACTGGAAAAAAATATATTTTGGGCCGGCAATCTCAGGACCGATGTCAGCGGTACANTGTGATGTTGAAAACAGGACGGGGTTAGTGTTCGAATGTCGGAGTTGGAAGGANTATCCTTATAGTGGCACTAGAAGAGAGCCATGAAACAGTGATGGTAGTTGAGTTTCATTGGGTTTTCTGNAACACGCAGNNCAATTGACATNGTCACAGCACNCCGGCCGTTTGCGAGGGTTATCTATAGGACTCGATACCCTTACTATTGTTCGCCGAATATGCATGCATATACATACAAATGACGTCAGATTAANGCGGAAGTAAACGATATATGCTGGTGTGTCTCATTTTTCGTTGAAAGTTCGGCGTTAATATAAACGCCGCGAATGGTTCCACGAAATATCGGNATTCGTTTGAATCCGAACAAACCAGTAATATCAGGTGTGGGACAGACGTTCAGTGACTCAGGTGTTGGCAGTATACGTGAATNTAATTCAACAGCTATANATTCATTCATCTGCGCGAAGCTATTGGCCACGTTATAACCGTGATTCATTTTGGTACTAATCATGTGGCTGGGTTATAATAGTACAACTCCATACGTCANACATTAATCGNCCACTGCATGGTATAGGATACAGTATAGTGAAATTAANGATATAAAGTCAGTAGNGCCGGCCCATAGTCATTTAAATTGAGCTCTTTCGATAGNTACCCCTATATACGACCAAAAGGTGCTGTTGCCACAGTCGCTTCGTAATTTTGAGCATTGAGCAAATTTTGAGCAAATTCTNCTGCTNGTATTTTCATACAGTGANGCCCTGGCACANAATATAAGCACATCATGCAATTCTTATTTGTGAGGGATTGCTAACACNGCGTTCCGCAATATANGCATTATCTNTGCAGCTATATACACAATATACACTAGGATGNGGTTTATGCGTGTATCGAAATTANGGANATAACCAAAGTNCACNGTTATNCTGGCAACGACGTTTCAGCATGAATGCAAATGAGAGGGGATATGGATTGTTGGATATCTGATGTTGTAATGCGAAATCGCCAGTCGTCGGAAATAGGTTCGCAGATAGTTATCGCTATGAATTCAATAGAACTCTTCGAAAGGCCTTGTGGAAACGACTCTCAGTCACATAGAAAGTCAATTTGCNANGTCAAAACCGATTCGGAAGCGGGATGCAGTCATTGTTAGCGCANACATTGGGTTTGNTATNAAGTCGAATGNAGNAAAACACAATGCAGNATTCTGAGCCATCGATGTAAATTAGGCTACGATACGAGCTTGCATTCAAAATCAGTCAACCCNATGCAAAGTNGATANNGGCATTAACCATCTTTCTCATTGAGACAATAGAGCNTCNAAATGAATCACTGNAAGAACATCACACTGTAGCGAATNACCGTGACGANATCACGTCCGATTCNGATTGTGTGGTNCAGATTTGTAGAGTNTAACTTGCGTTGATTTAATTCAATTTTTGAATGCGGGTCCGCGAATTGTGGGNAAGACGAAATTTTCCTTGTGCGGTTGACAATCGAAACGGCATNATNGTGGNAAGTCTTTGTGAGTACAGGCNAGACTGTGTTTTAGGCGTTTGACAATCCACATCCGCTCGTTAAACTCATGGGATAGNGTTTATCATTCTATACACACACGCGCACACAGATTTTNTCGNGTTTGCATNAATTTAATTCNCATACAGCAGCANGAGTATTGCATATATGCATANTTGACTGTTTCGGTATCATTCAACGTNTTTGAAGCGTCGATTTANGCAGTAGCTTTATTCNGCTGCCTATAGNAAATATGTTAGGAATATATTGCGATACAGCGACTAATGCACTTTTTGACATACCCGATGTTCTTCGTATCTTCAAGTCTAAAGAGTCCATGTATGATTCTGATGTGTCGGTGGTGTGTCTGCGATTAGACATCTGTCTGTTACGTGTCCCACCGGACGGCGAATGTTCAGCAATATTGTCATGGTCGTCGTAATTCGACAGTGCGGGATTCACTTCGCCTAAAAACACGCAACAGCACCGTTGTTCACATGCACCATCGCGACACAGGAATGCACAGGAATTAATGCCCTATAGACAGAAAAGTCGGTAAACATTACCAGTTAGTCAGTTACCAATACCATAATTTTAACCGGAAGTGGTCAGCAACGAAGTACTTCTACTTTTTGGGAGTACTCAAGTAGGTTTTGTGTACCATACTTGGGCAACTTACTCAAGTGGTTTTGTTTTTTGACTACTTCTGCTTTTTCTTGCACAGATTTTATACAAAACTACCTACTACCTACTTTTACCATTAGGATTTTGAAAAGTATAAAGTAGTTTTAGGATAGGTTTGTACCACTTTTACAAGTGAAAATGTGATAAGAATCTCGCGAAATAGCCCCTGAATCATGGTAACTGAATATATTTCCAAAAATTCCACATGTGTGTGTACTGTGTAGCCATCAATCATTTTGCGTTAGTCACGAAGATACACCTTTTAAATTGCTAAGTAGCCACATCCGATTAACCGCTAAAAGTATGCGACACCTCGACCAAATGAACTTCTTGAAACTACTTACTTGAGTTCTTTTCATACCATTCTTTTCCCACTTCAACTTGAAGCAGTTTTGACATGTATTGGAAATTTCTACTTCTACTTGTTAGATGTAGATTCATACAATATTACTTCTACTTCTAGTTTGGAAGCAATTCTGATAACTTAGACCATATACTGCTCCCGTTATATATTTAATGCGAACTAAAACTATACAAGGTTTATAATAATTTATGTACCAGACCTAGTTAAAGTCACCCACATTCTAACATCCAGTTAGCCAACTCGTGTTGACGTTTCATGTGTCATTTGCTGGCTTAATTTAACACCACCATTCGCGTAGTTCCGGTGTGGCAGCGGAGCTGTTGTGTTTCGCACTGCAAGAATAACAGTTGCCTACCACCTACTGGTGTACGTCGACCATGTTCGCACATAATCAAAACAGTTTTTACCGTTAATTCCAGTCACGCTGTCTTGAAACGCGTTCGAAACCGGCGTGTGCGATATCACCGAATCGTCTCTGCCGGAGTCGTTCACCGACACAGCGCGTTGCATCTGCAGCAGAAACGGCGGGTAAATCGTGGTGACGTTCCGGTTTTGGGCACCGGATCCGAAAGATTCGCCTGTTCGGCTTTGACGGTCGCCGCATTCGAAATGGAAATTGTCTTTGCTTGGAGAATGCGGCGTGGTGTATGTTGCAGTAGGGGACATTTGTCTGATGACGTTGGTTAACTCGTAAGTCGAATAAGGCTTGCATTCGTCCATGTTTAATAGCTTCGACTCTGGTAATGGAAGATTAAATGGACGTTAAAACCGGTGCAATACTTCACAAAAACACATCGTTTTATAAAAATCTCGATTCACAAGATATATATCAATATATTCTACTGCTAGAGCGATATATTAAAACAGGTGACGTTATCCGCCCGACACTCATAACCGTACGCGTCAGACCACCTCAAAATATGAGAAGAGCTCATGTTGACGCTTCCTATCTCGACGGGAGACCCAGAATCATTATACTCGAAAAGATTCCGTCCAAAGTGAAGCTCATAGTGATTCGCCAAATGAAAAATACATTGAGGTATTTATTCTGACCCAAATCATCCAAAGCGTCGAGGATCCGGGGATAGTTATAATTAGCCTGCGGTGTCTGCATTATCATTATTTCTATACACGGCGCTAGCGATACATTATGATATTGGTTTGGGATTGACAGACTTATCCGAGTCGCTTCGACACTTTGCTATCTTTACAATGTATCGCAATCTTACGGCGTATAGAACAGATTGAAAAATGTTAACGAATGAATGAACTATGTGGTCAAGTCCCAGTGACATTCTTCACGCGGACGAGGCATGAGTCTGTCAATGCAACAAGACGTACAATCGGAAGTGACAGGACCATTCTGCGTAATATAGAAGATACATATAACAATACACTCACCAACAGCTGCTGCGCTTGACGATGTAGACGAGCGGTCACATTTTTCATCGCACCATCGCTCGGACGAGCAGTTCTACGCATAAAACGACAATCAAACACGAGACACAAGTACAGGATAGCATAAAACTCACCCAATTAGCCGCCGCGACGCTCTCGCTTTTAACAGCCCAACCGGCTTTTCCGTTGTAGTGACCGGGCGATTTCTTGCAAGACAGTAATCCCCGCGCGCCCCAGCTGCTTTCAGAGTATTTGTAAGGATTTCGCGAAGGTGGCATGTGCCCCGCGGACGCTTTGTGGGGCGAGTGTAGCTCCGGACTGTATATCCCGCTGTCGTTGTCTGAAGTTTCGCGGCAAGACAGTACAACGTCAAGGCACCGGGAAGTATGATTCTGTCCGTTGTCTCTGGAGTCTCTAACGTGATGTTTGCCC
>ATSW01101692.1:0-10910 GCA_000444245.1 Botryllus schlosseri | reverse complement strand
ACCCGCACCCATTGGTGTTGCAGCCGCGGATTATACCACTGCGCTATCTCACCTCCTTAGTTTTAGTTGTTCACAGCTGGTTTCGAAATATCGGCTTCAATTCCATTATGCGTCTTCAGTTTCAAACCAATATGATATCCACAAACTATCAGCTAAGATAGTGTCGCAATCTTGCTGCGTAGAGAACGTAAAGACCAATTGAATCGTTCGAGAGTGTGCCGTACAATCGTCAACAACTGTAGCTCCGCGTAGGCTCGCAATTGAAAAAGTCTTCCTTAAAGGTAGATTTCGGATAAGTAAAAAGAGGTATCTCATCCCGCCTATACACGGCACACACACATGTTTCGAATAAACATATTAACGAGTTTTGTGTTCATCGGTCAGGTTGTCAATCAGTCAGGTTGACCACTATATAATTCTGAACTGCCACTTAACTTTCAAGGTTATATGATCATTTCCTGGACCAGCAGCAAACTTGTCACGGACGGGCGCCGATTCGCGGACAAGCGGATGCGAGCCACTGGATTAGAGGATCTCACAACGTTTAGATATTGAATGGAGTTGTAGCATGTTTCCAATGGAAGTGGAGATGTAGTTTCTCCACTCATGCGTCAATTAATTCGGTCATATAGACTTCAACGAGTTGACTATATATGAAGACGTGGTTACTCACGATTTCCCAGTATTGGAGCAACGAAAATTAAATTATCAATCCACACGGTCACCTGCACAAGGGGTAGGAAACCTTTTTAAATCCCGGCCAGAATACAAAAATCAAATCGGATTACTAGCCAACACTGGATTGAAATATATGACAGGAACTGAAGTTTGCCAACAAACGTTCAGTGCCGTAGCAAAGATGAATTTTAGCAGTAATAAACAATGTAAATATTGTCCTAACAGCACGGATCATTGTGACCTAGAGAACAAATACGTCGCATCAACATCAAAGTCGATAATTTAGAGTACATAGGCCGCCCATTTCCTCTATGATTAGGATGGTGTACTTCTGTTGAGTAACGAACCATCTACGCCAGAGGTCTCCAACACGCTGCCCGCCAGAGCATTTTGTGCGGCCCGCGACGACATTTTAGATTTTTAATAATTTGACAATATATAAGTGTCACATATATCTTTTCGGGTTATAAAGTGAAAATTCCCTCTTAAATTGCTCCGAAAGCCTGAAACTATTCATCAAACTTCGCTATCACATCAATTGCAAACGCTACCATGCAGTGGACGATTCACTATTTCGCCACATTTCCACATCATGATGACAAAACCTGGCCCTTAGACGATTGGTGTCTGATATTTGTGAGTTGGACTTGGACGCGACCTTTCTCAGAATTACTCAGACTCGGGCCAACTCGATGGCAAAATGAAAATGACTCGAGTGGACTCGGAATACCAAGAATTTGTTAGAACCATGAGCGCAACAAACTAAACGCGTATCAGGGGAATAGTAATAGATCAGAAAGTCACAGATTGTTATTTCGCTAACGAAGCAAGTAGTTATGACAACCATTGGCAATCTGTTAGTTACATCTTTCGTCGCTAAACCATGTTATTAAAGCCACTTGAAGGTACCGAGTTTTTTTTTAACGGGTCATTATTGTTCTAAGGTAGGGCTACCATATTATGGAAATCTGATCAGAAGACACTTTCTCATTATTTTCAGACTTACAAACTGGAGTAAAATCCTGGATAAAGGCCAATTTTACCCGACTTTGTGGTTGACTAAAAAAAGGTTATCTTGCCGGCTCAACTCCCGATATACCCGCCGGAATGTTACTTGAGTACTGAATTCCTACATTTCAGTCGAATTTTAACCTATATTTAACCAAAATTTTCAAAAAAGAGGAAACATTCTCAGAAGAGAACATTTGGGCGTCCTCCGAGGACACTTTCGAAATAGTAAAAAAAAAGAGGGCAAGTCCTCTTATAAGAGGAAGTATGCTAACCCTAATGTTAAATGACTCGATCTGATCGAGTCGAAACTATACATAAGTGAGATAGAGTTGCGACTCGGAACTAGGACTTGGTTACAATTCTAGGCACTAAGACAGTCAGTTGCAAACCTTTTCATTGTCGAATGTATGAATGTATTGCCAAAATCAATTTCACAATCACACAAAGTTGCTTCAAGCACGTCACGAATCATCATAAGAAGTAGAGTCTTCAAACATGAGTCATTCCAAGACGTAATCTGCGTATCGAATGCGAACGTCCAGACTACGATCGCATCCAAATTTCGTAGAAGTTCCAATTTGCAGGTTGTGAAGTTATGTTGCCAGTTGATCTGAATCATCCCCCCCCCCATCAGACGACACAGAATCAATTTGGCGTGGTCCTGCATGATAGAAAAACATAATAAAACAATNGCCCAAAGTACTCATGNTGAAGTGGCCTCATAAATTACTAATCAGTAGGGCNATNTTTTATTTTGACATGTCAAAAAAAGTCAAAATAAGGTCAAAATTTTAGCGTTAGGTCAAAAAATGTCAAAATTGATAAAATTTTTCGAAACCTGCATTTATTTGTATCGTAGATTTTACGCNATCGGTGAACTTATCGTTTGACATTTTACAGTTTGTAGCCTACTTTATAGGCNTACTGTGGCAGACGCCACATTGTCTGCTCATTGTGAATCATAAACAGTCAAATGAAACAAAT
Source organism: Botryllus schlosseri (assembly GCA_000444245.1). Lineage (NCBI taxonomy): Eukaryota > Metazoa > Chordata > Ascidiacea > Stolidobranchia > Styelidae > Botryllus > Botryllus schlosseri. Next base: position 8,237 of record ATSW01101692.1, on the reverse strand, counting down.
AGGTTGACACGGTGTTATGCTCAGCGTACCGCTATAATCTAAGTGAAGCAAGACTGCGTGGGCATTGCATGGTTCTTACAAAAATTGAGATATGCATCATTGTCAGAATGAAGCAACACGGTGTGTCACCAGCAGTGTACGCACGCACAACTTCAGTGTTGCCAGTCAATAGCTGTTTGTATATTCATGGTGTTGTCGACTACAATGGTCATTTACACCAGGCCGATATTCCTTTTTTTCGATTCCGTAACCGCCGACTTGTAGCACGGCCCACTTCTATGCTTTTTGTANGACACCGCTTACGCGGATGAGATGGCGAGGAGGAACCTAGATAAACCTTCAACACTTGGGTAGGAATACTGGAGTCGACCTCGGTCGGACTAGAACCTAAAACCCATTGGAGTTGTAGCTGTGGATTATCCCACTACGCTATCTCNCCTTNGCTAAATCTTCATCCTTGGCAAGCTAGTTAGTAAAGACAGACACTTTTTATCCGAGAATCAGGGATATCTAGAACNAGATATCCATGCCGAGAATGCAGGAAAGTATCTTTCGATGTACTACAACAAATGTTAATTATTTTCACCATAGTACATCATGTACTGGAATTCATCACAGGGCCAAATTTTGTTNAAATATTATTTCTTCATGTAAAAATTTGTCAGTTTTTGAGTCAAACAAGTTTTTCAGGGAAAACTACTTCGTANGGACNGACANTTCAAACCAGAAATGAGGATAAGTAGTANAATTCTAANATTTTTTTGGGAAAACACCTAATTTGCATACGTTNGGTCAAAATTTGGTCAAAATTAAGTTTTTTAAGGTCAAAAAATGTCAAAATTTAGATTTTTTAGGTCAAAATCGTTCGTTTTTTTGGTAAAAAAAAAATCGCCCTACTAATCAGATACAAGTAGAAGTAACGCAACAAATTTATACTCAGTTACAGATAATACAGATAATAGCTGTATGATATGGGGTCACGTGGTTAGTGAATCGTTTTTGATGATTTTACCGATTTGTAGTGGCATTAGCCCTTTTGAGTTAATCATCAAGATATAGATTTCTTTTAAATGGCTGCTTACAGCTTGCAATGGAAAAGGAATGTAATGCATTACTTGTATTTATGCAGCAAATCTGACTACTTCGACCACCTACTTCCACTCAAAGTAATTTTGATCTGTCTTTGAAATGGCTACTTCTACATGTAAACGAGTAGAAATCTACTTGTAGATGAGAAGTCACGCAGAGTACTTTATTCACCTTTGTATTTATCAAATTAGATTTTAAGCTCTTTTTATCAGTAGGTTACTGCGTATAATTATATCTTTACACTGCTACGATACAAAATTAGCCTTACCGAATTCGCTTTATCCGTATAATCCGCCCGTTTGCTTTTCCAAATCACCGGTGCCGCGTCTGGGTTCTCTTCCTCACCTGTTGAAATGAATGGAGTTTTGGAGCACAGAAATACAACACATAGCCAGTGTTAACAAATTTGCTGGTGATGTCACATACTGGCAAGAGTCGTCATTTATAAAATGTCTGATTTATAGAAGTAGCATACATTTTAACGAGCAAATCGATCCATAGTGACTATATGCAAACAAACCCATATTGATAGTAGACTTCTGGTTTGGATTGGAATCGATCGATTTCTTGAGCTGAGCCTGCCATATAGAAGCCTGGTGATTCGTTACTGCAAATGATGGTCGCCTCTGGTTTGTCACCAACAGGTTCCTATGTCTGCAACAGCAGAAGTAAACAGGATTCAATTGATACAGCTGTTCGATAATAGCACTGTCTTTGTGATGTCTTTTCTTTGCAAACTTATAATAATAGTCAATTGTTAGGTTTATTGAAATTCAAAGTGGTACGTCGAGGGTTTCAATGACTCGAGTCATGGCTCGGACCAAGTCACATGACTCGAGTCTCACACGGCGAAGAGCGTCATCTCATTGTAATTTCGAAGAATAGTGAAGTAACCACCCGGTTGGTATTTCGCCTATTAGTACTGTTACTTGAAACCAGACAGACCAGAAACTGTTGAAAGTAAGGAAAATTAGTATATTTTCAATTTGAACCATTCGATATCACCAAACAAAGTTATAAAAAGTGGTTTTCACCTGACTTCAACTCAAAACTGAGCACTCAACACAATGACTTTGACTCAAACTGGAGCCATACTACCATGACTCGGACTCGGCCCCCTGTTCGTTGTTCTCTCGATGGTGAATAAAGAATGACTAGACTTGACTCGAGTAGAAAAAATAATATAAAAGTGAGATTGACTTGTGACTAGGTTACAGCCCTACATACGCCATATGTTTCCATATCCATAAATCTTAAAAAATGTCGCTTAGTACGCGTATTTATCGGACATCATCACCTTCACCAAATGTAATATAGTAACAACAACGACAAAATAATTTCAATACTTCATTTTTAACATTGGAGCCAGAAACCTTGGTAGCAGTATCTCAGTATCGAAAAACATGTTGGCTACGAATATTCACAAAACAGTGATATGTGTCGAACAGTGATCAACCCGCACGATATCTATGATGATGATCTGAGTTCTCAAATCTGAATCGAGTATTCATTCTAACGATTCAGGTATAGTAGTGAGAGACGATTTTTTTAGTACTGAAATTACACGATTCCAGCAAAAGCTAGGGTTATATTTTTGATACTATTTCTACTATGGGAGGATATAAATCTTTATTGGTCGTATCAAATAATACGGGACATGTCATGACATTTCTGTGAAGCCGTGATCAAGCCACAGCATTGTCACAAAGTGCAATGAAACAAGTATGGTCAAAAATTTCCCAGTTATCTTTAATTCGATGAGAAAGTAGCGTAATATTCTTTGCGTTGACATAAATGTACAATGAACTTGTACACATTTGAACTTTTCATATCATTGATGGTTAATATGACCTCATAAACTTTATACCCGATTCCCTTATTTTTCGGCTGGCTACGTGCCTGTACTCGAAGCCTGATACTCGATTCAGAGGCAAATCACTCAGGACCTCGATTCCAACCCTAATCACAACCTTGTTATATAATTATAAAAAACACACTGTTGAAACTTGGCATTGTGATAATATGGTGGTGATAAGGCGGTCGGTAGTTGTTCATGAATGCTGCCCTTCAAAAATTGGCCAGACACAAATTACTTCGAGAGAGGTCGTCGAGATGGGTCACTGGACAACATGCTGGAAAAAACACGGTAGGTCAGTGTTGAGAACATGTCACTACCCTTGGGTCATGAGTCATATTGACTCACTACACATTTTGACTCGAGTCAAGGCTAGTTCACGATTTTTGAAGGCAAGTTCAGTCACTCGATATTTGAATGTGACTCGGTCACAGATAGAACATACCTTTTGATGAGATCACAAGCTGCAGGCGATATATTTTGCGGAATATGGTATACATTCTTCTCAATATTCGAGGTTTCCTGCAACGTCTGGCCTTCAGACGGTATCATACCGACCAAAAATGTATACCTAGGGTAAAAAAAAACATGCATCGACTTACAAAGAGGGATGTTTCAACAACTAGCTAAGTCTAGTTGTCTAACTAGACTAATTAGAACAAAATGTCGGTCACCTAATTCTAATCTAATTAACGAAATGTTTGTATGCTCTCATTTTAATTCTAACGTAATATTTGTTTTTGTTGAAAATGCTACAGCAGAACTCAATCTACGGAACGAGCCAAGCTTGGTGTATAGACGTTTTCTATTCTCATCATTAGAATAATCTCTGATTTGATATCAACTTGATTCATTGTCCGAGTCATCGCAAATTCAGCAATTCTAATTAGGAAAAAAACTTTAGCTGAGCAATCATTCTAATTCAACTATAACTCCGAAAAGCTGAAGATTTATCAATGAGACTCATAATTTTGATGATTTCCACTGAGGTAGGCTGTATACCTTGATTGGCCATATCGCATACGTCTTGATCGACCCACGGCATTGTTACAAAGTGTAATGGAATGGGTATGGTGGCAAACGAAAAATTATCTATAATGTGACGCAAAAGTGGCATTATATTGTTTGTGGTCTCATGAAAGGCACATAGTTGCACTTTCAAAATCATTCATGTTACGACGTTATAATAATGATACTCGAATATTTGAAGCCTAATTCTCGGTACAGAATCAAATAAATCAGGTAATCGATCTAGCACAGCCCTACACCAAAGACCCTTGTGACTCTTGATGTTGAGTTATACTTACGTAACACAACCCAGTGTCAAGCTGTCCACTTAAAAATGTGCCCCTTCTTGCCGAGAAGTTCCGGGGCAATATAATTGGGTATGCCACTATAAGTCTTCTTTGATTGGCTGTCACAGTCGACCTTGGTAGCTTGGTCCAGATATCCGATAGTTATTTTGTGTTGTTGTTTAGGAACAAGTTATCTAGCAGTTAATGCAAATTATTTATGTTTAATATACACACAGCAGACCTGTACAAACTGCCAATTTAGTTGACGGTTAACTTACTACTGTGTTTTAGTGAAAGTACTAGTTCTAGTCTAGTTAATAACTGAGCACTTGTAGTTCCAGTTGTGCAGTGCATGTAAAATTATTTTAGTTGCCGATAAACAGGTGTCTTAGTTTTTCGTGAATCGTTATACTGGTTTTCCGTTGTGCGATGTTCTAGCAATCATTGCTAGCTCAAGGTCATAAGTACTAACAGTGTCGTCGCCAACGGTGGGTATAGGGGTCAAAACCCCTCTCATTTTAAACTAGAATTTTGTCTTTAATTTTTCTTAGCTCATTCACAATAAAGTAATTTGTATACATTAGCAATTATTAGTTCTTTATGTTTAAGTCTGTTGCCAGAATTTAAAGGTCATTAGTTCTAGTACTAGCTGTTACAGGGTTTGAAAAGTAAATAGCTCTAGTTTCAGCTGTGAGTTTTCAAAAACGAGTGTTCTAGTTGCGAATTTTGAAACATCAGTACTTTTAGCTCTAGCAGTGGGTTTAGAAAAGCGAGTTATTCTAGCGATAGTTGCGACTTTTAAAAAGTGAGTACTTCTATTTCTAGTACGCATATTGAAAATAAACCAGTAGTTTGCACTAGTCTGATACCCTCCAACAAAAGTTACCTTGATAGCTGTGATTGATGTTAACATCCTGCGGATAAATAACTTCAGCACAATCTGTTGCATGTAGTAACGAATCTCTGGTCCCGTGGTGGTGCGCCTTCTTCTGTAAAATTCCATCAGCGACTGACAAAAAAGACCAAAGCTCAGTGCATTGATATAATGAAACCAATATTATCATTTGTTTGGAACTTCGAAATCAGAGGTTCTCAACCTGTTTGAGCTAGCGGGCTGGTCAAATTCGACAACAAACTTTGAAGACCGGTGAACCTTCAGAATAAGAGACTTCATTTCAGGCTGCCTTTTGATATTATTGAATACCTGATTGTGAGTGGAGTATGCGACTTCGAGATGAGTATCCAATTATGACTCGTTTTCATGTCACGACAGTATTGACGATGTGGAAAGTTATAAATATCTTCTATGCGACTAGAGAATACAACACCAGTTTTACATCACAATAAAGCTAATTTGGTATTTCTTCGACCAAACCTATTTCATTACACTTTGCAGCAGTGCTGAGGTTTGATCACGATTTTTCAAGTTTGTCATTTCCACTAATGTGTTTGTATGTTGGTATTTACGAGGTGTGCACGAGTTGTGTGTTTACGAGGTGAACGTCACGACCAGTGTGTTATTTTGATTTTCATGTCTATGGAATATCGAATAAACAACATTGCAAGCAAAAAATATAATCTCTATGCTGCGATATGACCAGTCAAGGTTTACAGTTCTGCACAGTGGACAAGAGCATCGAAGCATTAATTTTCATTGATTTCACAATAGCGGCCAGATTTGCTTCAACGTTATTTTACATACTGGATTTTCGCAGAGAATTCTTTATATCCTTCAGTTATCGCGACAGTCTGTTATGGTATCAAATCTCTGATTTGTAGAAATAGGCCGACATTTAAGAGGAATTATATTCAAAATGAAATCAATCAGAGATTACATAAATACCTACCCATATTTATAGCAGACTTCAGTGTTGGATGGTTTTTGATCAATCTCTTGAGTTGAGCTTCCAATTTTGTCATATGAAAGTCCGATGATTCGTTGCTGCGTATGATGGTCGTCTCTTGCTCGTCACATATGTGCCTCTGTGTCTCTGCATTAGTAGCACATATCAAGTAAAGATATAAGATATTAAAACTTTGAAACATTGGCACTGCAATTGTGACGAGGGCGGGAAAAATTCATTTTCTTCGCAAACGCATAATAGGTTAAAATGTGGATTAGTAAGTTTTATGACCTCAAAAAAAGACAATCTATACTTAGCATGGAGCCAGACATGAACTCGAATTCGCACAGCTTGTTGGCCGGATACAGGCTACAGGCCACGTGATCCAATCAACAAGATGCTTGATTTTGCCAAGCCTCACTGATAATTACGTTAGAAGTCTGTGCAATATCCCGTAGCTAAGGCTGCGCACAACGATTCGAGTCGAGTAACGGGAGATGATTTTCCGAGCACTGAAATGATACTCTCCTTGATACTCGACAGAAATTATAGATTTGGCAGCACTGTCTACTAGGGCTGGTTAGAAGAAAGCAACAATATTCATGCATCATTATTTTAGGCAACTTAGCAATTTTATCGGATTAACAGTAAAATTTTACCTTTTTCAATGAATTTAAAAATTTCAATTGGCTCTGCTGTGGTTCGGCTGTTTGGAATTGAGCAAAATTTGGTGGGCAGCGTCTGGGAAGTCACAAAGTTCAATAGAATTGGCGTGGTCGAAATTTACGAAATCATCTTCAATGTGATGCAGAATTGCAGATCTATTATTGTGATCGCATGAAAGGTTATGTATCTGTACTTGCCACATCATTCATACTGTTATGACGTCATATTGAGTGATACTCGGATACTCGACTCTAATGCTAACACTGGATTCAGAATCAAATCACTCAGTTGCTCGAATTCTCCCAGTCCTACTCCTAAGACCAGCGCTATTCCCGTTTAATAAAGTTTCAGATGGATGTTCTTATATACTCACAAAACACAGCCCAGCGACCAGGTCTCCACATCGAAACTGTGCCAATTCTTTCCAATAACTTCCAGGGCAATATACTTGGGCGTGCCATAAAAAGTATTTTCTTGTTTGGCCGTCAAAGTCGACTTTGGTAGCCAGGATGACATCTCTCCGAGATCTCCGATCTTCACCTCCATCTTGTTCAGGAATAGATTCTAAGCTATCAATACAAATTTCATAGTCAATTACTCAGGTATATTGATTTGTACAAACTACCAATCCAGGAAGTTGATGGTCAACAAACTACTGCCATTTTGAGGAGTTCAGGTTTTAGTTGCGTAATATAAAAGCAAGTTGTTCTAGTTGTAGCTGCAGATCTTTGAATAGTGAGTGGTTCATTCAAAAATCTGTAGTTGCCAACAACTAGAAAATGTATGTCGTCGTGATACCAGTGGTCTGTTGAATGATATTATTGCAGCCTTTACTAGCTCAGAGGAGGGTTGTTACCAAGTCACAAGTCAATCTCACTTTTATAGTTTTCACTCGAATCAAGTCGAGTCATTTTCAATTCACCATCAAGTCAAGTCCGAGTCCAAGTAGGCGAGTAGACAACTGAGTACGAGTGCAAATCATTAAGTTCACTGTTCAGTTATCAGTACAATACACTTTTTCCAATTCTCTTCGAGTGATATCGAATGGCTCGCATTCATAATATTGTTATTTTCCTCAGTTAAAAGTTTCTGGCCCTTTTCTCCAGTATCAGGACTGATATACAAAATACCAACCATGTGGTGACTTTACTATTCTTCTAAGTTAGAGTGACAGTCCTGGTCTTGGGTCATATGACTCGAGTCAAGTCGAGTCACCAAATAAGTGTGACTTGAGTTGACTCGAGTCGAGTCCTAACTCGAATCATTGCAGCCCTAAAGTGGTATAGGCAGAATTGGTCGAAACCACCCCCATTTCAAGCTCGAAACCCCGTCAATTTGAGATTCCAATTGTATCCCCGATATTTCTCAGCTCATTTGTAATTTAGTAAACAAACAAGTTGTGAGTTGTGTATTAGTTAGTTAATAGCGGATTTTCAATGATCGTTGGTTCAAGTAGAGAATTTGGAAAAGTGAGCAATATTAACTCTG
>ATSW01101687.1:0-10131 GCA_000444245.1 Botryllus schlosseri | reverse complement strand
GTGGGAGGGTAACTTTGTTTTATTTACCTTTGATTTACAGGTGTACGTCACCAACGCATTTAGGAAAGCGGGACAGAATCTCGATGGGACGGTGGTACCTCCAGCCACCACCTCCAATCATTTAGTTGGTCACGCAATCGATTTCAACCTGAATACACCGAATGGCTGGTGTAATAGCGTTTGCCTCGCCGGTGAGCACACTCGCTTTGAGAAGTTTTGCGATCTAACTAGCGAAAAGTTATATGGTGGTTAATTTTCGCAGGTCAGCAGAATTCTGCTGCCAAATGTTTTACCGACAAAGCGATGAACAGTGGCTTGAGATGGGGTGGAGTTTGGAATACACCAGACCCGGTACATATTGATGACGGCCTCAACGTTTATAAATACGACGAATGGAAGACCTTGTACTATGAACTGCAGAATAATTGTTCATAAATATTTCCAGACATTTCATCACTAGGGTGATATATAAATAGCAGTGAAACAATATATAGGCTAAATAAGGGGTCGGCAACCGTTTTTGCACTGCAGACCGGTTTTAAAATAATTAATTTTTTGTGGACACAAATGTTCAACATTGAAAATTTTTGCTATTCATACACTATAACTAGGGTTGCATTCAAAGCAAAAATCTTCTTGACGCGAACATCTTTAATACATGGCCCTCGCTACCAGGCGGTAAACGGATGATTGTGTGGGCCGCCTGCGTATTGATGGTCTAATTTTAGTGTTCAGCTATCTCTTAAAGCAGGGGTCGGAAACCTTTTGCTAGTCACGGGCCAAATTTCGAGTGCACAACATTTTGGCGGGCCGGATTTTTTCTTAATACTATATTTATCGATCACGTCGGTATATTACCCTACAATGCTGCAATCTCAATCGTACAAATCACAAAAAGAGCAAAACACACGTATTTACACTTCAACAACGCAGGATAAATGTGACACTTGGCGCAGCTTGCTCTGTGAAAGGTTTTCAACTTCTGGTAACAAGTCAGAAGAAGCAAGAATCAGACCATATTCTAATTGGGCGTTGGAATACGTGATCTTAGCTTGCTCTTCGTGAATTTCATTGTTGAAAACAAAAGTCGATGCCATTTCTTTTGCATTGTTGGTAAAGCTGGGATGAAGACCCATTTCAAGAACGTACTCTTTGTCAAAGTCATTTAGCGATATGCTCTTTGTATGAAATTTGTCATTCAATTCAACTGCATCTCATTTCAAATGGGTTCATTTGAAATATTCTGGCAATGGTTTTGGCGTCCACATTAAACGGAGTACTGAGTAGTCAGAATTTATTTCGTACAGAACGAATGTCGGAAAAGCGGGTGGAAATTCAGTAATTAAATTTCGTATATCACAGTTACAAATGTATAGTGCTGGTACTAGGTTTACTCTCCTCCAGAGGAAAGTGAGCATAATTTTCTTTGTACTGTACACATTCCCAGAGTCGCAGTTTTGTTTCGAATGCGTCTCAACATCTCATGTATTTAGTTGTTTCCCCCTGAAGTTGCGAATTCAATTTGTGTAGATGTGACGTTAAATGCACTACGAAAGCTAGATTAGATACCCATTTTCGATGACAAGATTATGAGTTGGCGATGTTTGTATTTTCGAGGAAAGTTGCTATTTCATTTCTCAGTTCATACACTCGTGCAAGCATAGCTTCTCGACTTAATGCGCGAACAGGGCAGATATACAAGACATCGCCATATTGATGCTCTGCTTCTAGTAATATCTGAGGTAGGCTAACTGTCGGTCTTTCAGTTTGTGAGACAAAATCAGCTTTCACCATTGTGTCCAAAACACTATTCAGGTTTGTTGTCTTAGCGTAAAATATCTTCTGGTGAATTAAACTACAGATGATTAACCTACGGATGCTAGTAATCTATAATGAAACAGGGAAAGTTTGAGATTTTGTCATTGCGTCTGAGCAGAGGAACGGCACCTTTATTGTCGCACCCTATCTGAGAGGCAAACCCTTAAAAAGTATGGTATACCCTCGGTTGCGCGATACACCCGCTTGATAAGCACTGGTCTAGTCTACTCCACAAACATTCTCCATCTCCTAATTTCAGTACGAGATAGGCTACCAGTCGACCGCCTTAGCACCAGTTTGATGGCGTAACAATAGACTAATACGGCGTAGGATACTTTATATCGGAGCAATGCCGCATTCTTTTTAAGCAGTGCTGCACTGCAGATTGGAACTCATTACGCAACGGCGGGCCGTATTCTCGTGGGAACTAGTTATTTCGTCGCGGGCCGGTCGATTTCGCTTGGCGAGCAGGATCCGGCCCGCGGGCCGTAGGTTGCCGACCCTTGTCTTAAAGCATTAACTATAGACTAGGTGGCGATGATGCCGTTGGTCGGACTTTAACCGAATGGCAACGGCTACAATTTTCGAAAAATTTTACTTCAATTTTCAAAATCGAAAAACTGTGCCTTAATGGGATTGGAGCCCGGTAAACAAGGTAGCGTTCGATTCAGAATTTCAACGCGGATCCGATTGCGCCACTCAAATCATTTTGAGCTCTGTGTCTGGCCACTTATATCAAGAGCAAGCCGTGAAAACGTTGGTTGGAAACAGAAATGCTAAATTGCGGACCTTATGAACCTTAGTATAGGTATTCGACGACCATACAGTCTGGTGTATTGTATAGGCTCAGAATTCATCGTTCTAGAGAGCCCTGAGTCGACGGTTTACGTCTAGCAGGCGCTAATTTCTAATCAAAACAATGCCGACCGTTTTAGTCAGCTCGCGGCAGACCGTCGAGAGAGTGAGTCATGGCGCGTAATTCGCGCGCGTATGGTAACTTCGAAGGCTTATAACTCTAACTGTTGTGACCCTATATTAGTCATTTTAGTGTTCGTAGACGGATATTTACAGTCCTTACCATAATGATTTACTGCAAATGCTTATCATTACTACAACGTAAGATATATATCGATGTACGACAGCTCTTTGTATACCCAGACGCACGCTTTTGCGTAGGTATAATCTCTGAGTAATATTGTATGTATTCCGAATTATACTTTACCATTAGCCGTTATTTAGAATCATATAGACAACAACAATTCACAGACACAATCTATGAAGGTGTATGCCTATTAGAACACGATATATTTCACGTTATGTGACGGGTATTCAGCCATGTGCTTGAGGCTGGTACGGTAGTCTGACGGAATTCGCTTCCCGGTTTTCAAATGAAACCTTGAGCGGTATAGAACTAACTAGTATAGTTGCTTTAGCACAATATAAACAGAAACTGACAATCGCTATTCATAGCAACAAACTACAGCTGGTTATGACGAATAAAACCAACTAAACGACAGTGTATATGGCGGGTATGAGGAATGCGCGTGTCTGCGAAATGATGCTTCGGCGGATATTTTTGTCACGCGGCCTATCACATAGCTTTTGATCAGCTTAGATGTAACTAATATCAGATATGAAGATATGTGTGGACTTGTATGGACACTAGCTATTGACATAATGAAACAACTATGCCCGAAGGCGGCTAGAACGAAACATACAGAACGTTATCTGAGAGTGGTCAATGACGCGCGAATTGCCGACACAGTGCATTTTGCAACATAATTATCTACGGTGTTTGATATACGATTTTGACGTCTTCGATATAATAAATATCAAATAACAAGGTATCAATGAACTTGTACGAACAATATCTATTCACAGAAATGAACAACAACGACCTAGCACGATTAATATGTAATATATCGTGGTTTCAATTACGGCACCCTTCTCTCGTACCGGCATGTCGAAAAATAGACACGCCGGTGCGAAACGGTTAAAATGTCATCACTTTCGCCCAGACCCACGGCTTTATCGCTGTTTGGTCTATAGCAGTGGTTCCCAAACGGTGGGGAATTCAATGGTTTCTGGTGGGGAATAGACGCATTTGTTCAAAATTATATAGAAGACAGTCTACATATTCACGAAGACACATGCGCAATTACCGTTACCAGTTAACTGCTCTGGAATATATGTATCGAAAATTATATTGCGTGTTGTTCACAAAACCTCATTTTTAACTCTGGATGGCCAATGATGGCGTCACAAACGCATCCGGAACGACTAGTTTGACGTGAAATAACGCTTTCGCGTAATTTTGAGTGTTACTGGTATCGGTTCACAATACGTTTTATGTGGCCGTTATTGGCGATTGTCTTGCGTACTGGCATGGTTGTGTGTCTTGTGTAGTCAAACCAACAAATAGCTGCTCTGTGATTAAAATAAAGGTGCTGGGTAGTGGGGAACAGGACCGTAACTGCCCCACCCCAAACCCCCGCAATTTAATATTGCCGAATATCTGATAATTGGGTACCTTCCCCCACGAAAATACGTAGAATTTATAGAATTGGTGACTTCGCCGTCGGCCATTACTGCGCCACGACGACCAAAGGATATGAAGTTGTAGGCCATGTAACATGAAACTCCAAGAAGTGTGCCAGAACGATCAGCAGCGAGAAGACCTTGGCCGAGAAGGAATGCCCTTGTGGTGACCCAAAACTTCGATATATATACAATATACATATATGTTTAATTGGCTAAATTGCTGGCGCCGAATGCTCCTGTCCTGGCGATCTGAACCCCACACGACAAATGCCATCCCGGAGGGAAAATTATTTACCAGTAAAGCAATACCAATTTGAAATAGTGTGTGCCTTTTAGTTTTGGCGATTTCCATATCTTTTGACATAGCAGATATAGGAGGTCACAAAATAGCGCAATGTAACGAAGTCAATATACCAACGGGTCTGCCCGAAGATGTTCAATTCTTATTTAGGGGTCCTACCTTTTCCAACACACCTCACTCAGCTCTACCGGCAAATCTGATTACGTGAGCAGAGCGGGGATAAAAAATTGAGAGCAAAATATATGCAATTCCAGATCATATTGGCTGATTCAAACATGAATTATATAAATTTTTCGCGCTTCGCGCGTTCAGTCGAAATAGGGTGACGCACTAAACAGTAGACCCAATGTAGCTGATAAGTTGCAAGGAAAAGCGTACAGGCTCAGCNGGGCTGAGGTGGTTCTGGGGGCCCAAGACCAATGTTTTTTGGTGGGGATGACAAAGCGCTGTTACGGTCCTGGTGGGGAATGAAGGCTCGGAATAAATGTGAAGTGGGGAATGAAGACAAAAAGGTTGGGAACCACTGGTCTATGGTTAGATGCCGAAAATGGTAGCTGATGACCTCTTGATGTAACCATTTGCATCCTAAATTCCGCTGTCAGCCCACTCAGATTTTTGAGTGTCTTTGATCTACGTCGACAGCATCCTTGGCTACAGCGTAATACAGAAAGCAAAGAAGAAAGCAAACAATACATGGAAATTTCTAGGAATGGAAGCTCACCATAAATTAACCATAAATAGTAATTTTTAAAATATAACTCATTTCCTAAATTNCCTCCGTGTGAGCCACGGGTTAGCCACCTCTGAGGAATAAGTTCACAAAAGGGTGTCGGGCAAGCCAATATCACACATGTTTCGATAACATATATTCACGTTTATCAGTGATTCTGACCAGTAAAATGCTGAACTTCCGTTATACGAACTTTTCACGAACCAGTAACACCGGACCGTGGACCACGGTTTGCCGATCACTGGGCTGTTAAATTGTAAGATGTAAATCACACGTAAATTAATATAGGTAACCGAAATGTCAGATGCGAATCTTACTGATCATGTATTACTCTTCTCTAACATTTTCTTGGGTGGCTGTTCTGTGAATTACGAAAGATGCGTTGCGACTATACTGTGTGTCGATGTGATGAGGAGGTTGCTCAGAGCGAGAAGCAGTACCAATATATCTTCTCGCTTTGATAGCGTTTACTTTGAGAATTGTGACCATGTACAGATATACGCACCNCATATATATCACCCAGATAAATNAGTATTGGACAAATCAAGCTAGGATGCGTGCACGCATGTGAGTCATAATGACACCGACAAGATCCGGTAACAAATGATACATTTATTCANCAAAATCTANTCTCAGAATTACTTTGGGGTAAGCATGATTGGTAACTCTCCGCGTACGTGCGTTACAACAAACTGGCGAGTCCTACATTATCCTATCGAAAATTATCACCCATCATTATGAAGACAACTTCTTTCCCTTGCTTTGATGTCAACTAGTGCATGAAATCCCATTAAGGCCAAATTAGTCGAGGTGTTTTGTACAGGAATTTCTAGGGCTTGGATNGTCACGTCTATTAAGAGCTACCCAGAACTCCTATCCAAAATCCAGCGTGTTTCTTTTTGTGATTTATCTCTCCCGTCCCGAGCTTACGCTAATGAATTCAGCTGGTTTGTGATGATGTTTGACAAAGTGGATGACTTGCCAGAGGTTCTCAATCTTTGCTGAATTTTGTGGGGTACTCAAGAAGATAAGAATCGATGGTATAGGCCCTACTTCGAGCCTAATTTATAACCATCAGCACAGTACTGAACGGACACTCGCNTAATTTCCGCTGTACTTTGGAGGCATCATAAGCTATTGCAACTCAAGAAGTCTAAGAATAGAATGAATTAAATATAACGTAAGTGAAGACGACGAACTCAATAATTATTAGGAATATCAGGACAAATACACCCCACCTTGTACATAACTCTATAAGATTTTGACATTACACCTAGAAAGATTTCATTCAGGGTCAATTTTCAGCTTACATAGGTTTGTGTTGAAACAGCGGACTATAACAAACCAACAAGAGCAGATATTGTATCTTCTTATTGACTTGTATNAACAATTAACGCAGCGCAAGCTTCTCCTTATCTGCATACCGTATTGGCATGATCGACAATGCCATATTGCGGTTCGCTGCAGAAAAGGAACACCTGGTGCCGAGCATCATGATAAGTAGCTGCCGTAATTGGCCTTCACAACATTTAACCAAGTAGCATCTATAGTGGGAAAATTATGTTTTTCTGGGCCATTCTCGTTCTAGCGGGTGTGACTCAACCGGCTNTCGGTAAGTTTGGCTGTTTTTGTTCACCCGTATGAGAATAAAGTACACACGAGTTAATCATGCTTTGCTTCAGCCGCGCTGGGTGATTCGGCCTGTACCAACATNGGTGGTACGTGCTTGGACTGGAGATATTACAAGTGTACTGCTGGGTATGAAACGGGTCTTTGTTCTGGGGATAGCAACAACAGGTGCTGCCAAAACTGCGATGCTACATGTAAGGAACGGACTAAAGCTTATTGATATTGGAATATGTTTAATGTATAATTTTTATCTGATCATNAATTTTGATGCTTGTTCAAAATCAGTGNTTGCCATCGCCCCTTATCCAGCTTGACATCTAGGCTATATATCGACACCCATATTTTAGGATTTATGAAAGAAGATATATAAACAGGAGATTTATGTGGTCAACTCTGACCGCTGGTAAAGAAAGNTTAACTTTTGCGGCGATCCCAGAAAATACCAGTATCTGAGGATAGTTTGCAGCGAGTTGACCTCTTTTCGTCAAATTTCTCGTCAGTACCAGATAAATCCATTTTTCGTGTTTATATTGTTCCGGTCACTAGTTTATTAAATATACCTAACTGAACATTCTAACGTTTTCGCCCACCTATCGCCTTCTTCGNACGCTTTCGCCCCGCAATAGCCCCTTTGCTATTTTTGACTCATGTTTCTCAAAATCGCCCACTGGCGGGCGATATCGGCCANGTGAGGAACCACTGTTCGAAATGATTGAAAGTTTTTTAAACTCAGAAATATGACTGCGCAGAATGATTGAGTACTCGAATTCGAATCGAGTCTTAATTGTTACGAGTTGAGAAGTGAAAAGAAATTTTTCGTGTTCGCATACAAGTTATGTATTCGGTCTTTCCTGTCATACTGTTATGCCGCCTTAATGCACGATGCTCGAATACCTGACTCGACTCGAGGTTGAGTCGAATCGCTGAAGTACTTGATTTTGTCCAGTCTAACTCAGAATGCAAACTGTAGCTGANCATACAAAATGCTACCTCGTGTAGCATCTCGGTAATTTTTCTGTTTACTATGTTTGNCACCGGTTTCGAAGAGAATGGTGGAGGATGCATAAATTCCCAGCCATGAACCAAAATATGTCGAATNATAGCTTACACGNTATTTTTGTACCTGACACACATTAATGTGATAGTCCCTCTAATTCCTACCGACGAAGCCTTNTGCCGAAGACCATCTTGGATTAATACACTAGGACAGGGGTGGCCAACCTTTTNAGCCAAAGGGCCACATTCGAATGACGAACTACTGCGCGGGCCCCTAGCCGCGATAAGCGCGAATATTTTTCGAAGTTCGTAAGTCGATAATATTGNCACCTGACTATATTGCGGACCCGTTNTATATCNCTGGGCTCAGTTTGCAAGGACTGGACTATATTCGGCTCCTGGACATATCGATATCGAAAGNTTCGTCCAACATCCGTCAATCATTTTGTGCCTAGGTNAGCTAGGTTTCATAGTCGACGGTCTTTCTGCANGCGCAGAAAATGTGACTGACTCATGGATCTACCAATGCGTCGGAACTGATATTTTAGTCATCACATCTCAAGTGTTGCGGCCAGACTAATCAATTTTTTGGTTGGCCTTGCAAGTTCACAATCTGTGCAATCCATTTTTGGCAATACTATACTAATTTCGGAAATTACCTCGCGGGCCACATGTGGCCCGCGGGCCACGGGTTGGCCGGCCCTGCACTAGGACAAGGCCTTNAACCGAGCCTTGTGACGTGAATGATAATATGGAAGAAAGATGGAGGTGGCAGTTGGGCTGTGTGGTGGGGCGAACGTTTTTCAATGACGAAATGAAGTCACGAATAGCCNTTGCCACGTAGTGGAAACTGATGGCGTCNCAATGTCCAATTTGANCATTAAGAGAGGGCATTCGTCTCTGGCTACGCCGCTGGCGCTGNGTTTAAGCCANCAAACTGCATATTTNNTCGCTAAGACAGTACTTCGTTACTTAACGTTTGCGGTGTGACACATCCACCCATATAGGCGCGGCGCTGGAAGCATCCTATGACGATAGCTCGTGCGAGAACAACGGGGGAGAGTGCAAGGACAACACGAATTATTGCAGCGGAAGCTATCAGTCAAGACTTTGCGGCGGGCCATCAGGAAGGCAATGTTGTTCAAGCAACTCCGCAGGCGAGATAAAATTAGTGATACTCTGGTACCATACCAATTCGTACATTCGCCTTCAGGACCGTAACTGCCGCACCCCAAACCCCCCAATGGGGAGGGGGAGGGGGAGCTCCAAGATGGCCCAAAATTATTTCGGTAATTAGCATAAACATAAGCTTTTCGAAAATTCATGCAACTTAAAAAACAAAATTCGCGACATGATGTTGCCAAA
Source organism: Botryllus schlosseri (assembly GCA_000444245.1). Classification (NCBI taxonomy): domain Eukaryota; kingdom Metazoa; phylum Chordata; class Ascidiacea; order Stolidobranchia; family Styelidae; genus Botryllus; species Botryllus schlosseri. The sequence continues at coordinate 751 of ATSW01101687.1, read as the reverse complement.
TATTTGGATTAATGGGTATTTACCGCTAAAAAAGTAAAATACGCATGATTTCTACAAATGGGCATTTCGACGTCGGCCAATACTGCGCCACGACGCACTAAGACATATACATTATACAGTTTTAGGCCATGTAACATGCGACTCCAAGAAATGTGCCAGAACGATCGGCGGCGAGAAAACCTGGGCCGAAAAGGACTGCCCTTATGCTGACCGAAAAACNTCGATAACCTATATATACACATANGCCTATATGTTTAATTGCCCATAGGTACCTAAATGGCTGGCGCCGAATGTTCCTGTCCTGGCAATCGATACCCCACAAGATAAATGCCTACCCGCAAGGAAAATTTAATCNCCAGTGAAGAAATACAAATTTGAAATTGTGTGCGTCTTTTAGTTTAGTACGTTTGGGCGATTTCAATATCTTTTCAATTAGCAGACAGCAGGTCACGAAACGACATCATGTAATGAAGCTGTTATACCGTNAAAATATGTTTAATTATAATTTCGAGCCCTACAGTTTCCACGACACCTCATTCAGGTCTACCGGGAAATCTGATTACGCGNGAAGGGAGGATAAGAAATTGATAGCAACATATATGCAATTCCCGATCATATTGACCGATTCAATCNTGAACTGTTCAAAATTGTCACGCCACGCGCGTTTTGGCGAGGTAACGTGTCTCACTAAAGAGTACAATAAATGTTGGTGATAAGTCGCGGCAAACAANACAAACCTGATAGGGGATCT
>ATSW01101682.1:0-10179 GCA_000444245.1 Botryllus schlosseri | reverse complement strand
GGGGGGGTAGTGGGGCTTAGCTACTCAGCTTTTTGCCCCAGGACGATATCTGGCGATAAATACTCCCGTACTATCTGAAGGAATTACACTTCTTTATATATCTCTGCCACTTGAAATGGTGAATTCGATGACCGGCCATATAGTATGTGCGTCTGTGAGTAGGGACTCGGGCGTTAGGGGTACTCTGTTTTGGTCAGCAGTCTGAATTAGATTGATCCTGGCACGGTCATGAGGAAATGCTCGACGGTTTCTTTGATCCCACATGCATCACAAAGGCCATTTTGATGACATTTAATTCTGTGTAGATGACCGTTCAGCCCAGAGTGACCAGTCTGCAGTCTAATTAGGATTCCAGATTCCCTGCGTGACAAATCGATAATTGGGTTAATGTCCCTGATATCTCCAATAATTTTTCTATATTGCGATTCGTCGTCATGGGCATTCATGTGGTCGATCCACTTTTTCCGACATATATCGGCAATGTGGGATTTCATTTCCTTCATAGTAATTTTTTGCTGAAGGTTTGGATCTCGCACGAGTGGCATCAGTGCTGCTCTTCGTGCGATTTCGTCGGCTTTTTCGTTGCCACGGATACCTTTATGGCCAGGGATCCAGGCCAAAACAATTTCGATCCCTAGTGCATGTAAATCCGATCCTAGGAGGAGGATATCGGCGATCAGTTCATTGTCCGGAGAGCAATTTCGAATCGCCACCTGACTACTCTGGCTGTCCGACAAAATAGCCACGCGACTTTCAGGCGTACCATTGCGTTTGACCCATTCTAAACTATTCCGAATGGCGTTCAATTCTGTCGACCTGACAATTTAATCAGTGAATGGCTGGAATCCGGAAAAAAAAGTTATTTTTGAACAGCCCTACTGTATAACGATCATATGTAATATGCGACCTGTGTGACCGGAACTAGCGATCATAATATTATCAACTGTTTAATGCCTATCCAGATGCCTAGAATTACAAGTGAGGTGGGTATAACACTTTATGCAAATTGGAATCCCCGTATAAGTATGTCTGTCTCACGAATAGGCATTGACTGACATCTAGCGATAAATGACATTTTTGTCTATAAGGTGAATCGCAATTTGACTGATTTCAACGTATTAATTCCGATAATAATCAGTAGCACTTTATGAATGTGGTATCAGTGCCATAGTCTCTAAATGCTGCAAGTCAGTACAGAACGCTCGTATGACTTTCTGAGTATAGGACGAATAACACCACGCCATATCGGTGGCTTAGTGCTAAAGGTCACTGCCACAAGAAACCATTTCTCCGTACAAAATACGTGTTCAGCGTCTATATGCGCAAGGCACTCACATTAGTTTTGAAAGATACATAGGAAACGCAATTGGAAATATATAACTGCTATATGGCTCAGTGGTTGAAAATAGATGCCGAACCCTAACTGTAGCGTATGGGGAACGGATTATCGTTCCCGGAGGAAATATGAACTAAGCGTATTGACGATGGGGTTTTTATTCGTGGATATGGATATAGATCCGCGCATATGGGCCTGCAATATTAGTAATTACCAACTGGTTACGTTGATCACGATTAGCAATATATTTCAAGAAAAGCTTATAACGAGCATGTGTTAATTGGCTTTACAATCCCATGATAACAGATAAAACATATAACGTATACCGTTCGCTCACCATTCACCTCACAGGAAATAGATCTTCGATCACATCAATGTCGAATACGGGACGAATTCAGAGCAGCATATCGTCATACATTGAACTATATTATTTTGGAAGTGGATTAGCCTACTAGAAAGAACAATTATTAACGTATGCGGAGATTACAGTATGTACCTAAATGTTGTAACAAGTGACATATGCTGTTCTTGTGACGTAAGTGGGAAGTAACGAGGGTGGTGTACTTGTTAGCGATTTAAAAGACAAGCTCTTCATTTGGTTAGGCAAGAAGTATTATACTCTTATGCTTCTCAAACTCAGAAGTGATGGTCGACTTCTGTATGTCAACAGAGCGCATTTGCGTGACGCAAGAGAAAGGGATTTGGAAGTGTTACCAATGGCGAGGAAGTTGTTCGCTCTTCGAGTCAACGTGTACCGAGCACTATAGTCCAATTGAAACCCTGCCTGTCCGCTTCGTAGAATTTTTGTGTGACTGAAAATAGAATGTTTGCGAGAAAGAACGGCGCCGCAACGCAATACGAAATGCCGGCGATGACCAAGCCTTGTGATGGTGATTGTTGGATCATCGGCTTGTGCATAGGACTTGATTTGAATTCATAGGGATCGAACGTTGGAGAAAATGCGTGCAGAAGCGCCAAAAAGTTACCCGAAGTTATTCGTGTCTAAACGGGAAATCGCGATACCGCACGAGAGTACAGAACCAATATGGCAAGGAAATATGATATATTGTGTTAGAAATTGCGAACCATTTCAATTACTATTTGGAAGTGACCTGCTCCTAGATGAAATTAAGTAATTTTACGCTCTTTGCAGGTATTTGAATAATTTAAGCAATGACCATACTTCACAAATAAACCCAGGTATGTAGGCGGTAAAGGGGCGCTAAAAATTGTTGGGTGTCTCAAATTGTTTGACAAAACCGCTTTTGAAGAAAGCGTATACTTCAGTTTGTTTGCAGAATCCAAATACCCGTTACAGAACTCTTATAAAATGCAGTTAACAACGCTATTATGGATACTGTCGCTTTATGTAAAAGTGCGAGCGGCGAGACTATTAACGGGGGAGGAAATGGATCTCGGAACGTTGACAATAAATCCTGGTCTACCTATTGGTGAGATATGATACAGCAATATGTGCATTGCAAGCACCCCTATATGCTAATTTGTCATTGATCAAGCATACGGCATGGCATATGGCAACAGCTTGTCAGTTTTTAGCAATTCATAAGCATAAACGAAGAAAAGGCATTTTAAGCCGCCTTTGGTTGAAATCAGGTGATTCGATGCTGTCATACATACAGCTCAGTGATGGATGTATACTACTGCTTTTTCAGAGTTCTCAAATAGATTTAGAGTACTGCTAATAATTACGAGAGTGCTGGTTATGATCTTAAAGGATTACATTTAACAGTTTACAATATCAGGAAAACTTGGCCTAATACTATATATGATTACGTACTTACCTAGAAATCGCTCTTCGGAAAATTACTCTGAAAACAGAACAATTGCAAAGTCCCACCACGAGATATTTGAATTTTAAAAATTGCACGTCCTATATACTTACTTTTCGCAAGTTAAAGTCTCTCCAGTAGATGTAAATGTTACACTAAGCGCATTCTTCGCTACGCTAAGTCGTGACAATCTGATCGGGACTAATAATAAATCATTCTTTAACTAAAAAGCCTAAACGAAAAGTTACGTTCGACATTATGGAACACCGAGTGTCAGCCGCCAAAAGGTTGAGAACCATTTCTCTATGCCATATGAGCACAGATTCAACTCGATCCAACTATACCACACATTCCATATAATTACTACCAGAATCATTGAGTATTAACCTTGAAATTTTGCGTAGTGCTCGATGGCATTTGTACAATTTAAAACTTCCGACAGTATGATGTACGTAGGCTATCAAAATTTCGAAAGAAGGTAATCTACTATTCTATTCTGTAAATCTAATTTTAAACTCGATTATTAAATCCTTATTTTCCGTAGTATGATAGAGGTTATCGGCTGATACTCATCGCTGCGCAATTCCGCGCGAATACAAGTACAATTAGAGATTTCAAAGTAACTGAGCAAGTGGTTGTGTTTGTATCGACTATTTCCACTTCTACTGAACGGTTTTTCAGGTGAAATCACTTACTTTTAGGACTTTATAAATTTTTTAAAGTATATTGAAGTTACGTTTGTATCACCTTGAGGAGTGCTGTTATTAGACTTGAAAATGAGATTATCATCTTTTGAAGATGGCTATCTCAATGAAGTAGACCGATTTACGGCTACTAAACGCGTTAATAATGTTAATTATTAGCATTGTATTTTTTCAAACGCTGTCCCCAGACAGTCACTTGATCTTCAGTAATATGTACAGAACACGATGTTTGGTTGCTACGAAGCGATAGAATTCGAAGTTAGGCTCAGTTAGTTTCGAACCCGCGACCTATTCAAATTATCTTAAAATGACCATAATTCCGTAACGACTGATGGTATAAATTGATTCGATGTGCATTTACGGGGAAAACAGGTCCATGAAAACAATTCTGAGGATGCCACCCGCGCCCCGACCAATATCCCTAGCCCACCTTGTACAAGGAGTCAGAGATGAGCGGATTTGAAATTTCTGTGTCCTAATCCAATCCAAATCCGAACCTTGAAATCCCAATCCAAATCCTAATTCATAACTTTTTCTTATTCAAGTCCATGTCCAATCCTAATCCAATTCCAACTGGAAATTCTGAAAAAAATACTAATTTATGCAATGGAGGGATTCAAAAATTTTCTTTCGCAACCAACGATTCACTTGATTCAAGATAACTTAGTAACTATAAGTACATTAATAACTGATCTGAATAAAGTTTGTCGTCATTCGCCGCACGAGATTTCAATCTCCCAGAGTAAATCCAATCCAAATCCGTTCTGAAAAAAATGTCTAATCCAAATCCAATCCAAATCCGATAAAATTTCACAAATCCTGTTTTTTCAAAACCTAATCCTAATCCATGCTCATCTCTGCAAGGAGTAAGGTGGGCTAGTACCTAGTAGTGCGAAGCGGATCTCCAAATTCTCTGGTCCAACTCCGATCCTGTTTTTTAAAGCTCTGGTCAGAGTCCGGCACAACTCTTTTAGGCCGGATTCTAGAAATGAACGTGGTGCGGTCCGAAAAACTCCGATACTTATTTTACTCACAGGATGGTATTGAATTTTGATTGAAACAATGCAAACAGGAATTTAAAAACTCAAAGATCTAACCCAACCCTTATCTGAAGTAATTATGCCAACTTGGACTTAGCATGTGGTTTGTTCCCACACTGTAAAAACTGTGGCCACCTTACAGAGGTGTTTCAAAAATCACCCAAAGGAGGTGGTATTTTCTCTACCCGTAAAGGGTGGTGGGCTCCCCCACCTATTTTAGGTGGAAAATTTTCCTCCCCTATGCTATCGGTAAACCACCTCATCAGCCTATCCAGATACCACCTCATCCTATCCGGATATCTTCGTCAAACGACTTCGATGCGCACAACATCCAAATTAAATCTTCATAATCCACGTTGACATAAATCACAATATCGCCTGTATTCCAAAACTTTATTTTCAAATTAGTCCCAGATTTTACCAAGTTTGGTGCGAACAGCAGAACTCATCTCTTTCAACAGTGTGCTAGAACTGACATGAAAGTGAGGGAATTTCTGATGTTTGTCGAAAACTGTATGTCGAATATCCAGTAGACTGAAAGCATCACTGCAAATCCCTCATGGAAGCTGTTGATATCTCGGACTGTCTCCCCATCAAAGTAGATGGCCCACTCCTTCTTTTCCACAGCAGAACAAATTGTAAGGTAGGCTGATCTGGGCATCTGAAGAAAGGTTTGGTATTGTGAAACAGGTCAAACATACATATTGGCAGTGTATTATAACTATTCAAAAATACATGCTCACTTGAGTAGTATCAAAAGACTGTCAAACTACTTCTACTTGTAGCTGGTTTACAACATAACTCGTACCGAGTAAAATTATGTCTTCCTACTTCTACTTCAGTATAGCCTTGTTAACTGCGTTTAACGCCTCTGGCTCGGGCATATGAACATTAGATGGACTTGACAACCAGGTGTTAGTCAGCAGCTCACGCTGACACCAACTTTTTATCGTCACCATGCCGACCTCTTTTTGACTGTCCAGTCCTGCGGGCTGGACACCCTCAAAAGTTTTTAAATTTGTAACTCTGTTTTACTGCAACTGTCATGTTATTACTCATATTGAGTAAGTTGCGAATATGCATCTATCTAGTTGAAAAGTGGCCACCTTCGAAATACAGCTAAAATTATGCGTTTAGTTCTACTTTTTGAAAAAGCTGTACTACTCAAGATGTCCACTTGAAGTATATAACACTAACATGGCTTGCAGATCACCACTTATATACTTGTAATCGCGTAAATATACGGCGTGATGATCTGAATCTGGGCCTAAAAATTAGGTTATCATTCATGTTGCCAATTGAGTGTGTGGACACCCAGAAATTGCTTTGCGAAACGCCATTTGTACACCACTGCTTCACTGCGACTGCGATGAAAAGGGTGCACGGGCTTGTCAACAGCAGGGCGTTTGAGAAGGAGTAAATATTCAAATGCCCTTATCTGATCTTATTTCATCGGTTGCAGCTATAAAAAATATGACTGCTCTGCTGTCGAATTCCCAGCCAAATGATTAGTTATGAAAGGCTGCCAGACTAAAAACGATTTAATAGCAATGGGATGTATATACTGTTGAAAAAATGTGTTTAAACTACAATTACATAGTTGCTATAAAATGCAAAGTTCGACTAGGACTGTCGAATCGTTCTGACAGTCCCGAATTATGTATACTTCAAATCAAACAACTGCTTGATAATATCGATAAATATTCGTACCTGATCAGACAGGAAGAAGTCTATTTTTGAGGAAAATGGCAGGTAGACTAACCAATGTAACCATCCAGTCCAGATCGTCAGATTCTGTAATACAAAATACAACTAACTTACAGAGCACAAGTGTGTTGTTAGCTATGGAGGCATTGGTGTAGATCAGGGTTGACCAACCTTTTTGCTATTCACGGCCTGATTTCCTAATATTAAAACAGCATGCGGCCGCATTCCAGCGCACAGTCGTAATGCACCAACTTGAAGCCAAATATCCGCATTAAATTGTCGATTATGTCCATTTATTTTATACTCCGAGCTCACCTATTTATTCATATCGGCTTCTAAGGCTACAGGTTGATCCCCTGGCATAGATCAAAAACGGCACAAAAACTCATGGCAAGTCCTGATGTTGATTGCTGTACAATTGAACATGACTAATGAGCACATATGGCTAATAATGGATCACATTTAATTACTTGATTGCATAATTGACGAGATCGTAAGTTCTGTTAAAACCAACAGCTCAGTTCAAAATTTAGTATAACTCACCAGAACTGTCGTTTCCGTCATGAGTACCTGGCGTCGAATTGAGGGCGATTTCCGACAGCACATCCAATGGATCACTCATTTTCACGGCAATGCAATATTTACCTGGGTAAAGAGATGTGTACTTATGGGAGCAAGGAATACTGACGGAACTAAAATTGGCTTTGCAGCATTGCTTTTCAAACTGTGAGATGGCATGCACTTGTGTGGATATACAATATGCAATATGCATATACTTTACTTTTGCGGGCGTGGAATAATTCAAATTAGCTTGATAGGACATTCAGTACAGTGACACCAAAACTTAGTCTTCATGAAGCATTTTTGAAAGCAGTTGGACGTGCGACACACAACCAATCGTAGTTCCTAAACACAACAATGTTGTCTCGCACCAGCAAGAGTCAATGTACTATCAATATCACGCAAACGCAATCAAAAGCAGGTATATGGTAGGCTTACCATATTTTGGAAATCTAAAAAGAGGACACTTTTTCAGAAATTTAAAACTTGCAAAACCGGAATAGAATTCTCCCCACTTTGTGATCGGTTGACTAAAAAAAAAAGGTCATCTTTTCGCTCAGAGCTGAAATTGCCGTTTTTAACTCCGAAATACCCGCTGGAGCTTCACTTCTGTGCTAATTTGCGGCATATCACTCGCAATTTCAAAAAAGAGGACAAAAGGGCGTCCTCCGAGGACACTTTCAAAAAATTCAAAAAAGAGGACAAATCCTCTCAAAAGAGGACGTATGGTAAGCCTAGTATATGAGCAGACCAGGGGTGGCATTACAAAACAAGAAGCGTACTGCAGAATTCGGTCCTACAAAACATGTATGCCTACGGGCCACGGCTACCAGTGAATTATACGCTGGATAAATTCGACAATAGAAATGTTAAGACTATCGCACTAGAATTGGACTACTAAAAAATGTTCAGCTAGCAGCAAGTAAATGATGTGAATTCAGTGTGTGCTTACTTACAATTACTTGACATATTGCAATGTCCCCTTTGAAGACGTCATCATCTCCGACATCCGCATACTCCAGATCTAGATACTGGCCTAATCTTCTGTCATAACACTGGATTTTGAAGTCACGATCATGGAGTTCACCTTTGTGTATTTCCGAAACCTCTCTTCTTATCTCAGAAGCGTCGTCGACAGTAATCAGCGGAAAATAATTTGATAGCTTAACTAACAATTTCATGGCTACCTAAACAGACAGATTGATTAGCAAAGGTTCATTAATAGCTGGTATCTGGCCTGCACCGTCATGGGATGAGAATCTAAATGGCATCTGTAGCTGTTGCATGCCGTGGCAATGTGATTGCACGATCTAATTTCACAGCCGAAGACTTGACAGGCTGGGCAAGTATGTCCAACACGATAACGCATTTCTAATACAAGCATGGCAACGCCAATCCATAATCCAAAGCCAACTATCTCCCTCTCGTATACTCCATGGACTCACAAAAACTCGCTTCTCTTACTACAAAATTTGTCGAAGACAACTGTGTTGTCGGCGCCATCTTTTTACCACCCGAACTTTTTAGTGATACAACAACCAATCAGAAGCAGGCATGAGTCTGACGATTTCATTCACCGTCTGTATCATTCTGACGTCACAGTAAAAATCACANACCTAGTAACTCGCACCGTAACAATGGCAACAACAAACTTCTTTCTAACTATATACGGTAANGGCATATAACTAACATACGTAGTAACCTANAACCTATATAGTAACGGACGAACTACTAGTACAGCGGACGACGAACGGACGATTGAATAATTGTTGTTGATTCCAACACTTTCAAACTGAACATTGAACGAATATCTGCTCCCCGCAATGAAGATAGAGATTTTCATTCAATGATTATGTGCACGGTTGCGCGGTTGGCTTATAACTATTATCTCGCTGTCTCTGTGTACCGATATGAGGGTCACATATTACATACCAATGTCCTTCCGGCCTTCATATGTGTGTTTAACCAGCCACCTTGGGCACACGCATTAAATTTCGCGACAACAACCCCGTATGCGCACCTCACGCGTATAGGCGGATTCATCATCCACTGTCAAACAGGGGTGGAAAGGAGGATATCACCTTTCAGGAGGTGTATTATAGTCACCCTCCCTTGATCATGAGTGGAAACAATATTTCCTCCCTAATTCCACCCTAAAATCCACCTTTATTTTTTACAGTGTAGTAATGTTCTTGCATCTGAGTAGACAGTAGTACAACCGCGATACGCAGAGGAATTTAATTCGCCCTAATTTGAAATTGCGTGCGTCAAACATGTTTTGTAAAGCTGTGATGGTAGAATTGCGGTGTGCGCGTTCCGTATGTCATACATGCCCGTAAAATCGTAGCATACATCTGTAATATTAAAAATAAATTCCTTTTCATGGGTGAGGCTCTGGTCGGGAGATGCCACAAAAACTCAGATTTTGGTCTACTTTACCGTTATTAAACTGTCATGCATTTTCAATTAGATTGAGCTAAAGAGTAGAACACACAGTATCGTGAGTTATTTGCTATTCTTATAAACTTGCGAGAGAGAAGCTGGAGCAACGTATCGTAAGGTAGCGAGCTCTAATGTTCCTACTCTCCTTGATCGTTTCGCACATTATGTTCCAAAGACATCAGGCAAAAGCCCAAACACAAACTTGTGGGTTTTTCATCCTTTCGACAAACTGGAGCCTTACGGGACCTTTGTGTCAGCTCTCAGAAACGATTTCTGCCAGCAAGCATTTTTCAGTCGCGAAAAATACGCTGTATTTTGGATAGGAGTGCAGAACAGATTTCAAGATCTGTCCATCCAAGCACTAGTAGACGTTCCTGTACAAATTCCTAACAACATTGTTTGGCCGAGAAGGGTTTTAGTGAAATAATTGAAAGCAAAAAGAGCGAAAAAAGTTGCCTTTTTAATGACACACATGTTAGCTTAAGCTACATAGTAGCTAATTTGTTGCACATCCGAACAAAAGATTGTTAAGTAGGCCTAGCTTCATCTTCTTTTTGTATAACAATTTTCGATTAGTTTGTGCGAATGAAATTTATTTT
>ATSW01101674.1:0-14879 GCA_000444245.1 Botryllus schlosseri | reverse complement strand
ACAGATATTGTTTCTAAATGATACACAAGCTTCTTCAGAATGGCAAAAACTAGGTCGACTCTGAGCACATAAATGAAAGAGTGAACAGCCTCTCATGACGACGCAAAATCTGTCCTTTTTTCATACACGATGTTCTTTTTAATTCTCTACTAGTTGCTGACGAATTACCCCTGACGAGTGTAGGCAGAAAATATTCGGATTTATTTCAATATCAATACATTATTCAATTATATAATTAAGTTCCGTATCTCCAAGAAGCTCTTCAAATGTTGTTTGTTTTCCCAGCCACATGTGGCAGGGTTTCTCCAACTATTGAGTGTAAAAGATCTTACATTTTGTCATACTCCCAGTAATTGCTAAGTTAGGCCATTCAAGATATATTGTGGGTTAGCGGCTACAGTGAGATGTCTGGTCAGAAAAATCTTTCAACTTCTCAGAGCATACGATAGTGATAGATAGATTGATTGCTGTTGATTGGTCAATGGTCATTATTTACAAGGCAGGGCGAGTCATCAATGTGCTCGGATTTAGTGGTTTGATGATTCTCAGCATTAACCAGTAATATGAAATTGTCATATCACACTGATTCAGCAATGTTGATAGCCCGCTACAAAATTACCGTTGATTTTGTAATAGATTATATAGGCCTAATGTCAGAGTTAATAATGCACCGGCCCGAAATATATTGTCTCGGTGCAGGCTTGGAAGTTCAATGCAGTAAATTTTTGATGATTTCATCAATTCAAAACATCTCAAGAACGAGACAAAATAAATTTTAAAAAAGAATTTAATCGATACAACTTGCAGTACTCTTTCAGTCAAACACTACCATTGGCATATGACATATAAATTAGAGGCATGCACACTGAATGAAAAGTGATGGAAAATACCATAAAAAACGGACAAGTGATGAAAATGAATAGGCATATGTGTCAGTATAGGGGATATAGATATGTCACACTGTGGTACGATTATATTGAGTGCAAACTATAGTTTTTATTCGACTTATTGTTGTCAACTAAAGGCATTACACGGTGACTAGTCACTAAGCGATTACAGAAATGTATATAAGATTTATAATACACAGGTATGTGAAATGAAGGTAGCACCACTGTGCAAAATATTTTAACCATGCGATGTGATCATATTAGCAAGTCAAAAATCAAGTCTATAGATGAACTAAAACCAAAAGGTCAGTGATAAACTGGTGACAGTGACTATGCAGCAATAATTACATTATATGGTTCAGCTGATAGGTAAGTAGAGTAAGGTACACATTGACAGGAATGACAGATCTATCGTGCATAATTTTAATCACAATAAGGTGCTTCCCTTAAGCATGCCAAAATTTATGCCGTTTATAGTTTTATACAGCTGGTCATAATAGAATTAGGTTGTGGTTATGGTTAGGTGGTGGTATCATAGGATGGATAACGGTTGGGGCTTTGCGGGTAAGAGTAATTATTGCCTCTTCAGTCTTTACAATATCCTTCATTCCTCACTCCTTACCATAACGGTAACCCAATTACACACAAAATAAATTTTGATGTACATGAGGAGCCTTGAATAGTGATATGGTCATGTTTTTGTGGATAAGAAAGTATACCAGACTCCGCTATGATTACGTCGATAGTCAGTACATTGTACAACCAGGGCATGGTATGGTATGGTATGGAACGAGAATTTTCCATACTCCATACTTGCCTTAATCCCTCCATACCATACTTGCAATTTTCCATACCATACCAACATTGTTCCATACCATACTTGATACACATTCCATACTTTCAAATACTTCAATATCATAAGTATAGTACTTTTTATAGCACCTATATTATTGATATTTCGGATGTCATTACTGCTTAAACTAACGAATCTAATGCGAATCTAATTCCTGGTAATAGTTTTACAGAGTCTGTTTTGGTGAGGTTTAGTTCACGGTGGTGAGGTGCCGTGTACGTCTACTCTACAGCTTCCGCGAGCAAAATGAGATAGTCAGCAGATTGTTATCTAGGACTGTCCATAAAAGGGACTGGCAACATACGGCCCGCGGGCCGGACGAGGCCCGCAAAAAGATTTTTTCCGGTCGCGGCCCCAGTCTGCCGAGATTCCCCCCTACTTGCCTAAACGTCAAATTTTAGTGACTGTATGTTATTATATAGGTGTGTGCACTGTGCAGCGTGCGAGAGTGGAGCTTACGCGTAAGTTCGTCGAAGCGAGAAGACTTGCATTATTGGCATTTACGATGTGCTCAACCCTAATGAATTGATTATTGGTAAATTTTGGGTACCGGGCTTATCAAACGCTTTGAAATCTTAATTAAGGATTGCTCCGTGAGTTAGTTGATGAAAGAGAAGCAGACACGGCGGCGCCTGTATGACAATGCTATTCTCAAATCAACATCGTATAGTCATTATCGGCGAGAAATGGCTTTAAAGTGACATTGCGATCGATAAAATACATTCTTTAAATACGATTTATTCCTTGTATACATGGGCGAATAAGTTATCCATTCTGCAATCCGGCCCGTCAAGCAGGCTACCTAATTTTCCTATTTCCGGCCCGCCGACTGGAGAAGTTGCCCGCCCCTGTTCCATAAGAATATCATCGCATTTCCGGTACATTGGCATGAGGCAAATGCAAGTTTGAAGTGAATACTCGCAAAATAATTTATAATATAGGCGCACCCATAAAATATCCCAGCTGCAGGCGATCAATGCTGCAACGATCTGCGTGATCATTAGTACAGGATTTGGTTGGGGTTAGCGTGGCGAGAATTCCAAACTATATCTACCCCACTCCCTGATCTATAATCCTAATGCGAGATCGTTTGAAATATGACCAATAAGATATCTCGGTATGTAAATAGTATAGATGTGCGGACAATGTTTCAGAAGAAATGTAATTATCAATCACATTGAGCATTTAGTACGTTGCATCATGATTGCTTGTAAGCTGTCGTCACTCAAGGAATGAGGTAGTTGGAGTAGCCTACATTACCAATTCTTGCGTCACATGATAGACTATGCTCGGACTCGAGAGAATATCGGATCAACATTACTGTTGTCATTATTACATTACAAAATCATGTCATTCCAAGTGCTCCTAAAACCGTTGCACATTTGCACAAGCGTGTATTTGTTCCTACACAGCGTTCAATAGTTCACGTTCACACATAACAAAAGTGATCGTCTGCCGTGAACAACGAACAACGTACGCTTCGCTTCATAAGCTTGCACAGATCACGAAAAAATGTATAAAACACCAAAGGGAAATGTCGTTCCATACCATAGATTAAAATCTTCCATTCCATACCATACTTGCATTGTTCCATATTCCATACCAAAATATCGATCCATACCATACCATACTTCCATACCATACCATACCATACCATGCCCTGTGTACAACCTGACTTTGACCTGCCCGCACCCAAAGAATATAGAAGGACAAGAAGTGCGAGGTCATTGTGTCGTCATTTGATTGTTACGTAGGGCGTCCGCCATTTTGGTCCTGAAGCTGCAGCGATCTATCGTTGATTTGCCTATAGACGCTCTCGTCTGTTCTCCTAAAATTGACTTTTTGAATGATTTCCACCAGTTTATTCGTAAAGTCCCAGTATTAATGTTCAATTTATAACCTTACTAAGTATTTGAAACGAACACTAAGCCGAGAATATACATAATTNAAAAAGTANGGCTGNTTATATAGGCCTACGCCCTACATGANGAGGTNCTCGGNAGCTAAGCCCTTCCTACTTTTGCGAAGTGCTTGAGTAGTTTTTCTCTAGTTGCAGTACTTAACCAAGTAAATCTNATTATCCTATACCTCGCTCAGCATCATATCATCTACAGGCCTTGAAATACGGGGGCGGGGCCATGTCACAGTTTATGAAAGAAGTCANCACTGGGGTGAAAAAGTNTAGCAACACNATTCTATANAAATACATCGCGAATGGAATTGTCCATGNGTGCCCATTTATGACNACTTTGGGCTGCTTCGAAAAGCACTTTATATTTCTACGTGTACTTGAGTCGAATTAGGCGTCGCTACTTTTACTTCTACTTGAGTTTCTTGATCACATTTGCCTATGAAGCAATTATAAATATAAAACAGCCGCGACTATAATGATAGTTATCGCATCAACAGCAACACAGTACGGATGAAGGAACAATAAGTATGAGAAACAACCATCAGCCTANACGTGATATTNAGAAATCCATGTATACAAGTAGCATATATTGCTATACTATATCGCGTCTACTTTGTGAAGCATGAAGTTCAGTCGGCTGTCTTAATAGTTGACGTAGGCTACCAAACGAGCGAATTTAATCCGAAGTCGAATTCATCACCTCTGGGACAGCTACATCCAGGAACACTATGTAGTTCCTGTCATGAAAGCTAGCTTGTCAGATGTCAACATCTTTGCAATCAAATCCAGGACCACATGTAGCGGATTCCAGCGGCTAATTAACGTAGCCTAATGCCACCAGTTCACACAGCGCTCGATAAAACGGTATTCTCAGGTATTCATATCTAAAGATCGGTAATAACTATTAAAGATCGAAGACTAAAAATCTCTATACTGTGGTTTTACAAGCTTTCCAGGTGTAAACCTGGTTTTCGCTGATGGCATAATTGTGTCGATCGTCGCTCGATTTGTACCCACAGGCCAACTGTCTGTCCTTCCCATTTCACACCGTCGATCTGATCCTATCGTTAAAAAACTTCCTATCACCTTCTGCATTTTTCTCGTCGTATCAGAGTTTACTTTCAATAACTACCCTGATTGAAAACGATCATAAATTGTATGCATTCGCCTATAATCACAACATTCGGATATATCATCATCACACTTTATTAAACTTTTTATCGAATCAGGACACCACAAGATTGCGATAGAATATAATGAAAAGACGAGAGGGTGCCGAAACGACTTGGAGTAATCTGTTAATCACACACCTACCTTGGCCTACCCTACAGCACGTAAATAAGAGTCATGCACATTGGATCTAAGAAAGGATAACATAAGAGGAATAAGCGACAAAAATGAATGCAGCATATGTCGGTAGGCGATTTCGATATGACAGGTTATAGGTTAGGTTAGGTAATCAAAGTCGAACACCCTGTGTTGGCGTGTATTTATCCCGCTGGCAATTTATCTTCCATATCCGCCTTCTCTTCATCCGCTGGAAATCGTTACAAAGCATTGCGAGATGCGCAATTTGGTGCGGCACAGAAGTAGCCTACTTGCTGTACGGTAGTCCCGGAATATTTGAAATAAGAACGTTTAGACAACGAAAGAATATTAACTGACCTTGGTTTCGTCGTGAAATATACAAGCAATCCAGCATAATTCCATAAATATCACTGTTAACAGCGCCGAAAACTACAGCCGCACGCATATAGCTACAGGTTGTTTGTTTTCGTTTTTGAGGACCAAAATGGATGCCGCTGCTCAACAATCGCATGACGCAACAATGACCTCGCACTTCTTGTCCTTCTACATTCTTTGCCCGCACCTATTGCTTTCCACCTTTGTCTACAAATCCGTCATCAGTTCATCACGCGACTTATTCCTAGGCCTAGCTCAGACCGCCCAATTTTATCATATTCCTCCATTTCAAGCGCGTAAAGTAGCTCATAATAACGACACTTACCAACAGGCCGGTTCAACGTACGAGCAGACGTCCATCAACCATAAGAATAAATTGTAACTTGTCAAAACATTTCGAGTCATAAAAAAAATCTAGAAAGTGACCTGTTCAGCTAACGCGTAAAGATCATCACCAATTTACTCCGAGACAACCCTTTGTAGTAGGGTTACCATATTTTGGAATCGGGAAATGAGGACACTTTTACCAAATCAAAAAATTTGATCGATCAAAACTGAAATCAGCCGCTTTCGCTATTTTTGCTGAAAAATTTGGTGATTAAAAAGGTCATCACTTTCGTTCGACTCCGGATTTACACATTTATTGCTTAAAATTAGTGGTGTTAACAAAAAAAAAGGTCGTCGCTTTCGATCGAACCACGAATTTCCTGGCTAGCGTTATTTATGCCCATTTTCGCTCGAATCCATAATCTTAGCTGTAAAAGCTGTAAAGGAGGACGTATTGCCAAGAGGGAGAACATTTAGGCATCCTCGGAGGACATTTTAAAAACCTGAAAGGGAGGACAAATCATGCTAGAGGAAGACACATGGTAAGGGTAGGCCTACTTTTAAGTGAAAATAAAGTGTGATTGCAGCGCACTCTGAGCCTGTTTTACGCAAATCTTTGAACAAATACAGATATTCAATGGTCGTAGCAGTTTTGGAAGATCATTACTGATTTTGTCAACTGTCTAGAAATGAAGTTTTCGTTGTGACGACAAGTGCATGTTACCCGGGCGGCCCGGGTTCGATTCCGTGCCGGAGGTTTATGTGGGCTCCTTTTCCTCGCGTCGCCGTTCTTACGGCGACAAAATGCCTCTAAAAAGACTTGATAAAAGAACGCACTCACAAGGAATGAAATGAGCAAGAAAGCACCGCGGAATAGAGATTAACATCGAAAGAACTGTGATATCAGGCACTAGGCCGTTCGACATCCTCCTATCTGTTCGTTACATCTCATTGTACATTCTGCGTGTCTTGATCTGATGAAAATGCAATCTCACCATTATTATTGATTGATCCGTTTTGCAATGTTTCTCCTAACATCACAATGGGCTCACATAGTCGTTTACCTAGGTCCTAGGTGATGTAAAGTCTAAAGAGGATGCATGCACAATTGCACATGCAAACTGGATGAAAAGAAGATAGTATAAAAAAAACAGCTTGCGACAAAAATGGGGTGGCATATTGCCGAAGGCGAGATCGATAGGTCAAGTCGTGGTCCGGTAATCTTGAGGGCGGACTAGCCTTTACTTAGTAGAAATTGCTTGTATTTTGACTTGAATGTGGACATGCTTTGATCACCCAGAGGTGCTGCTCACTCTTCAGCGGAGTGCCACACTCTCTCGGATGCAGAACTCTACGCGACCGACTGACCGTATATTTCCAAAAACTAAGCACCTTGGCTCTGCCCTAGTTATTCCAAACCTCTGCGCCTGCTGACTAAAATGAGTCAACATGTTTCTCGTATCTAATTAGGGTGTACTAGCTAATTGCGTGTCAATATCGCCCGATATCAACCCCTGATTAGTATTGCAGCGCATGTGCGCGAAGGTTCTCGCAATCTGCCTCTGGATCGCACTACTCTGAAATCGAAGTCATTACGGTACTCGAACAGGTACAGTACACCCATGGGCAGTGTCTGCTGTTCAAAAACCTCGAGAATGCCTAAATTCAGAAATAGTAATCAAAATAACATGATTTATTGATATAAGCATGAAAATAAGCGAAAATGATGAGACTGCAAATTAAGCAGTCAAGCTACGTCATAGATAGACCTGACGCGAGTTGAGAAGATCCATGAAAGGACGCATCACGTAATCGGTGCTGAAAAAGATAATTTAAAACTTCAAGTTAAGGACAAAACGATAAACTACGAGATTTCTCAGATTTTGAACCAAATCCATCAATAATTAACTTGGAAAGACAAAATGAAATGATCAGGCCGAAAATTTGCAATGCTCATCACAATTGGAAAAAAGGAAAAGTTTCAGCTTTCCCATATTGTATTAGAATCAGAATTATTAAATCATTATTATTGGGTTCGATTAATATTACTGAATTCGGAAAACTTGGCAATCGAATTAAATCTCGCATTAAAAACAAGTTTACTTCATATTAAATCACTAGTCTGCTGCTCATACAGCACTGTGAAGGAGCTTCACAATTATGGGAGATTAAGCTCAGACATATAGGATATTTAACCTCCAGTCCGCTTTAATACAGGGGTGTCAAACATATGGCCCGACAGATGATTCCATGCGGCCCGCGAAACAATTCCCAGTATATTGAAAAATACGAGTATTATCCAGCATGTTTGTGACAAATCTTGAGATTTACAGTAAGAAATATGTCCGTGTCATAACCCTTCAAGACAGCGAATGTCGCTCGTGTTCAAAGGCGACATTGCAACTACCCGACAGCACTGTTGAGGTTTCTATAGTCACCATTAGGCGCAAGTGGCTGGCATTGACACCCAACTCCGAGAAGGCAAAAAATGTGCATAGTGAGCCGAGAGTTTTACGGAAAAATTGAAGCGACAGCGCCAAAGCGAAACCAACGAGCAATCGTGACATAACGACCGCTAATCATTATACACTTAACGGCATTGTCTTTAAACGATAGTAGATAGCAGCCAAAGCCTGCAAGGCGCGCGTCGCGATAGTTTAGGCGACATCTTGCGCACGAGGCCTATTACAGATGCGATTGCTTAGGGCTTAGGCCAACGATTATGTCGTGCGCTCCAGGCCTGTTGGAGATGCGACTGTAGTGTTTAGGCCGGCGATTACATCTTGCGCACATGGCCTGTTGTACATGCGATTGTTCAGGCCTGTCGTTGACGCGGCGAATTAGCGAGGATTGCTGCGCGTGCAGCAATCAATGACCTAATTTCGCTCGCGTGCAAACGGCAAACCAACTCAGTAGGACATCGCTTGCTGTCGTGCAGCGCAGACGCTGATTGGCAAACACGCCTCTCGCTAATTGGCAGCGCGTAACACTGATAATACGAATTTGGGCATGATGGCTGAATGTGATGCGCGATTAAAACAAAAATCATTAAAGGTGTGATGTCAAGGCTAGTTGTACCCATGCATGATACGCAACCCCCGATTATTGGACAAAAAATCAAGAAATTTTGCGCATTGTGCATGGAAAATCACGGTATTTCCAATTCCATCGTTTGCTAATAAAGGTGGAGCTGGAATAGAACCACTATTTTCCGTATTATAATGTAATATATTACTATTTTATAGTCTTGATGACTAATTATTCAAAAGGAAAAACAAGGGCATGGATAGATTTTCAGGTGATATTTTGGAATCATTTGACTGGAGCGGCCTGCGAGCGATATAAAGTTTTGCTTTAATATAATGCTAGGAAAATTGTCTCCACAGAGCATTTTGGCTCAAAATAATCACCTGAAGTAAAACACCAGCCCAAAGGCAATGGAGATAGGGAGCGCCGGCAAGGCGCGTCGAAAGATCGCCAGCAAAATCAGGGTGAAACACAGCCCGATGAGGATGGCAACAAAGCACGCCAAAGTCGTGTTCCAATCTCCGGAAGCGGACGCTTTTCCAACAAGGACGCTGAATTGAAATGCAACAATAGTTGACATTTAGACAATATATGACATGTTTGATTTAGGGCAGTAATTTTGAAGCTCTGGTTCATGTCAACTTTCCAGTCAGTCTGACAAAATATATAATGGACGGTTGTCATTCAGGAGAGAAACAAACACTAAACAGGGTTGTAACCAAGTCACAAGGTTATGAGACGAGTTATAGTCTTGAGACTCGAATCCGAGTCAATAGTGTTCACTAATCATTATTGAGTTCGAGTCAGGTTCAATTCACGTCTGGGTGATATCAACAGCATCATATTCATGAAATAGTCATTTTCAAACAGATTGAAGACAGGTTCTGGGCCTGTTTTTCAATTATTGGTCCTGATACAGGGGATTTGAAACAAGTCATATAAAGCTGGCAATTTCAACAACTTAATTTTGCACTCATTTGCAGATATAAAATTCGTGCGATGTTCGAGATAATGCAGGACCAAATACATTTGGTAAGGCCGAGTATTCGATCAATTTCGAGATCTTCGAACCTGTAAAATATGAAGTCCCCGAGTCCAAGTTTCACAGACTTGTCCTCCGGATCCGGAGGTTGAGGAGGGGGTGGCCCTTGCCTTGCCCTTGCCTCTTCGCGGGCGCGGCTCGAAGTAGTAACTTCAACCTTGAAAGATGAACGGAAGGCCGAGTCGTGACTTGAGGCCTCACCGATATCGGATTTTTGAGCCGTTAACCAGCACCTTCACCGATAATCCCGAAATATTGAGCCAATAATAAAAAATAATGGCATCTGGCTCAAAGGCGCATTTCCAAAACTTCACATCATTTATTCGAACAACTTGACAGCTCGGACAAGAAATTAAATAGAAAGGCCGCGCCTGGACACTTCTAGGCAGCAGTGGTTGGCTGTTTGGTAATGAACGACTTCCGCTGTTTCCGAGTGCAAACAATAGGGTTACCATATTTCGAGATACAGAAAGGAGTACAATTTTCACATGCTGCAAAAGTCACTATGGCGGACGAGAAAACGGCTGATTTCTAAATTTATACAGGTAATGTCATTGGGTTGACTAAAAAAACAAAAACAAAAGGTAATTGCCCACAATTCGCATCTTTATTGGTATTGTAAGTTAGAAAGGGGAGGAGAAATCTCTAAAAAGAAGGACCTTTGGGCAAGGGGTGAACATTTCTTGAAAAAAAAAGGACGAATCCTCCTAAAGGAAAAGTATCGTAACCTTAAATATGGATAATTTGGAGAGTTCAGATACAGCTATTTGTTTTTCACAAAAGTGGCCAAAGCAACACCACGGTGAAACAGAGGTATCAAAACTTTACTTTCACGTGACATAACAGCATGCAACAATTAGGCATGCCAGTTAAATTTCGGTTAGGGTTGAGATATATATTACGGTTGGAGATGATTCATTATTGCAAAATGCGTAGCCTAGTACAGCATGCAGTGATAGATGAACCCAGCGTGAAGATTGTGCCGATAATCAAGGTAACAACCTCTTCCGCTCTCCTTACAGACCATCTTACTTCTTCGAATCCTCCGTCGTCAGATCCCTGCGACGCCGAACGCCCGCCTCTCTGCAAAAGGGAATGACGAATAGGTAGAATCGTGCGTGATTGATGCGCCTCAACCTCCGATTTAGAAAGATACCATCGAATAATACATTCAAAATCAATTTTCGACTGACACTCGTCATAAAATGAGTCCATGTATAATCTAAAATGTATTATATTGAGCTTAAAGCTGTCCGTTTGCCTGAGGAACTCGAATTCAGTTGCAGGCAACTTCTGAACAGTCTGGTCCAGGACTTACAGCATTGTGGTATACGTTAAGTCCAACGTAGATAATGACCTCTCTATCACGACACAATGCAGAAAAACTTGTCTAAAATTACAAAATTTTACGTTACATTTTCTTTTTCTATGACTAAGCCATATTCCAAGATTCTTGCATAGTGCGAAACAAGCCAAGCTTGGTATATTTGCCATCCTTATGCTAATTGGAATCAGCTCTGTTTTAACATGAGGTGAACTTGATATTTTCTCATTTCGAATATAATTCAATTTCCAAGTTTTCACATATGCAGTAATTCTAATTACGGGTATCTAAAATGCTAATTCTAGTCTAAGTTGGAAAGCTGAAAATTTTCCAGTTGTGAAACTATTACGACAGGAAGTTCCAACTAAGGTAAATATTACCCACCTGTTGATCTTCCTGCGCCATGGTGATGGACCACATCATCGCGGAGGAGTAGATTAGCGCCGGAAATATGGTCTCTTCCCGTTCTTGGGCCAGCTCCACCAAGACACGAAGCGGGCCTGTAAGTGTTAGCAATAGAGTGAGTATGGTCATTAGAGTTGTTTAAAAATAGCTTTTCTCTGGATTGCTGGGATTCATTGATGAGATTTTTATGTTGCGTAAAAAAAGCGGTACACCCAATTTGTCTCGGTCCCAACTGATTGAAGCAAGAGTTATTCAGTTGAAAATTTTGGATGCGCAAAAATAGCCTGGACAGTGGGTAATCCCAGAATTGTGTACAAAAACGATATAAAACAAATTTGACGGAAGTCCAACCCATAGAAGCTAAGTTATTAGAGTTTTTAATTAATAATTCTGGGATTATTGCAGCAAATATTGTCATATTTATTACACTGGAAGCTTTTCGACTGGCTCTCTTCAGCAGTGAGCACCAGTAAATGAGGTTAACCAAGTTCGAAATATAGAAAGAATATTCGTCGTTGTGACGCAATAATGACAAGTACACATAGTCGCGAACGGTTACGGTACAGCACACACAAAATCAGCTACAACACTAATGGAAGATTCTCAGCGTGTAGAGATGTTCCTTCTGGCCCATTGTCTAGGCTATTTTTGCGAATCCAAAATTTTCGACCACAATAACTCTGCTTCTACTGGTTGGAATTGAGAAATAATTGCCATGCATCGCTATTTCAGACAACTCGACAATTTCATGGGGTTGACAGTAAAATTTGAAGAAGTAAAATTTTTTAATATTTTTATACTAAATTCAAAATTTTTCAAACTCGTTCAGCTTCACATCTACTAGTTGGAATTGAGCCATATTTGGTGTGCAACGTTTTTTTAGCCTGCGTAATATTTTTATCAAATAGCCGCAAAAATTTTGAAAATAAAATGATGACGATTGCCTCTGACGAGTGTTAACCGGAAATATTCGGGTTTATTTCAATATATGGATATACTATTCAAATAAATTGAAAAGTCACCTTTAGGACACAAAACCGCTATAATGTCATAAACTGCAACCACGGCCAACACCATCCAAGCTGTCCACTCTGGAAGGTACTTAATGAACACCAACGCCATCAACGCCGATACCACGATGAGATAGGCCTGCTGCAAGAGTAGAGGACCTGGAATACAGTTGTGACACAAGAATCAAACACCATTTGTGATTATTAGGGTGATTTTTTTATTGACATATCAGAAAAAGTCAAAATTGTAGCGTTAGATCAAAAAATGTCAAAATTGACATTTTACAGCTTGTAGCCTACTATATAGGCCTACCGTTGTAGACGGCCCATTATCTGCTCATTGTGAATCATACACATTCAAATGAAACAAATAGGTTGACATGGCATTATGCTCAACGTACAGCAATATCCGAAGTTAAGCAAGACTGCGTTGCGCGGGCACCGGGCATGGCATTGGTTCTTATATCAAGAAGCGGATGATGAAAAATTGTGATGTAGACACCATTGCCAGAATGCAGCAACACTGTTTGTCAGCAGTCAGCCAACAACTGCTGCTTTTGAACGTTATTTCTCCATTCTTGGCAAGCCACTTACTAAGGACAGACACTTTCTACTTGAGAATGTAGAAAAGTATCCTCCGTTGTACTACAAATTTTTTCAAATATTTCTACCATAATGCGTACCGGTAATGTAACTATTCGGGCCAAACTACTTCGTAAGGACAGACAGTTCCAACCAGAAATGAAGATGACTTGTACAATTCTAGCAACATGTGGGAAAACACCTAATTTGCATACGTTAGGTCAAATTTGGTCAAAATTGAGATTTTTAAATTCAAAAAGTGTCAAAATTTTGATTTTTTAGGTCAAGTCTTACGTTTTTTAGGTGAGACAAAATCGTCCTAATGATTATTATAACCAAATCATCATGGACTGGCTGCCATTTCCCAACCATAAAGTAATAGTGAATATCCCACTATCTGAATGACAAATCACCACAGCCCTGTTCCTTACCTTTCCAATGAATGCACATCAAACCCACGACTCCGAAATTCCACAATACAATCGCAATGGTGATGTAGTCCATGGCGACGTTATAGGCACGGAACACCTCACCCAGGTACAGATACGCAAATAGAAACAACAGCAACAAGGAAGAGAGTACAAGCCACCCGTGAATGACTTTGTAACATCTGTAACAGGAAAACCGTTCTTCCAGCACTTCAATTTGAAGTTATGTAGTCTAAGATGAAGTGCCGCTGTGATCGCGGATGTGTGGGACCGTAGGACCGCATAAAACAGCATGTCCCTAGACTTATTAAAACACATGCATCACCCTTGGAGAAAAATCCGCCCTTGACTCATCCCCTGAAGCAGGCAAAGGCCATGAATTCTGTTATTGGCAAACATTTGTCGGATAATTCTGTGAGAAAAATTATCTAGTCGAGACCACAAATTTCGCGTGGGCGGGAGAGGCCGTTCACACTTTCATTCGTGTGACTTGGATTCGACTTTTATCAAAATACGCAAACCTAGTTTGTTCCAACAGAAGGAGTTTGTGTACCATCTAAAAATAGTACGCTGAGCTTAAGCCATCTCTTCGCACTGATTATTTCAAATGACGTCATATTTGGAGATACGATTGTTGATACAAAATGTTCTTTCCAATTCTCTACTAGTTGCTGACAATTACCCCCTGACGAGTGTCAAAAATATTCGTGTTTATTTCAATATGAGTTATTATTCAATTGTGCACCGAGACAATTTTCATAATGAACATATTGATCAGGTTTTTCTTTATATAGTTTCCTAAAGGCATCACTATATTTCTATATATACATAAGTTCTCAAAGGCAAAGTTTGTTGCATATGAATCGGAAAAATCTATCATTAACACCGTGGTCCGCCCGTGTTTATACCTGTATTTGTACAGCAACACCAGGAAGACAGTCATCACCACAATCACTCCTATCATGATAAGCGCGTTTCCCAACGTCTCCAGCACCACAGTTCCTGTGCTAGCGTTATCCGTGTGAAACGGAGTATACACCAGATACTGCCCGCTACTTTGATCCGTGTAATACGATACAGAGCTGAAAATGACATAGATATCCATTATCCATACATGAGTGGATTTGCTCTGGATCCATAACCCAAGTTGTTGTATACTGAACTTAACATTTAGATATTCAACGGGACAATTTGCCAAAAAGACACATTAGTACTATGCAATCATGTGCAGGTTCTAGGCCTACCAACAATGAGCAATAGGGGTGTTCAAAAATGACTTTTTTTCTCCAACCGTACTTGCTACTTGATAAAATTGTTAGGTTACCCAATTCAAGTCTATACACTAAATTTGGTTCAATTCCAACCAGTGGAAGTGGAGTTATTGCCGTCGAAAAATTTT